>CAWUFW010009035.1:600000-824257 GCA_963921515.1 Calotriton arnoldi
TCTCCTTTCCAGGATGAAGAATATTGGTTGTGACCAACTTAAGTCACTTCTCACCTCCTTTTAAATCAGTCTTGAAGTCCTATGGATTTCCCCAGGTGTTCATATTATCGTCTCTTCCTTTTCAACATCTATTTGTCTCCTACCATCTCTGTTACATGAACTACATACATAATTCTGTATGTACACCAATGACGCAAAACTATTATTCAAGTTAGATCATGCAGAGTTTCCCGTCACATAGCACGTACCCGCTCAACAGCCTGACATTGGAAGCCAATTCAAGTTTTACAGTTGGTTCCTTTGAAAACTAAGGGGCAGATTTACAATAAACTAACGCAGCGTGGTGCCGCAAGTCATTTTGCTGCGCTGCGCCGCGCTGCGCCGCGCTGCGCCGCGCTGCGCTGCATTAGTTTCGAAGCACAGGGATGCAACATATTTACAACAATATGTCGCATCTCTGTGTTTCCCCCTGCTCTGGCGCACAAACTGCTGCCATGCGCAGGCACCCTTGCACCATGGTGCAAGGATGCCTGCGTCGTGGGGAGATTGTTTTTGTGCAGGAAGGGGCACCTTCCTGCACAAAAACAATTAATTGAGGTGATTTCCTCTTCCAATGTGTGCTGTAGAATGCAGAACGCATTGAAAAAGGAAAAAAACGAGAAGAAATGAAAACATTTCTCCTCGTTGCACCTCGCTACGCCACCCCTAGGGTGGCGTAGCATTCTGACGCATTTCCAGATTTACGATTTCTCGTAAATCTGGAAATGCATCAGTGGACATGGGTGTTGCGTGGGAACACCCACAGCAACACCCATGTCACGCCCCTAACACGCAAAGTGTTGCGTGAACAGGGGCGATATTTACAAGCACATGTTAAGTCACGCAGGGTGACTTTGCCTGTTCTTGTATATATCACTTAGCAGGCTGCCCCACTGGTGCGTCACGCAACGTGATGCGCCGGTGGCACAAGGGGCTTGTAAATCTGCCCCTAAGCTTTTAATCCCTAAGACTGATGTTCAAAAAGTGCAGCCTTCCATATGGCGGACACCATGGCCCCCTACACAGAACCCGCTTAGGTCTTCTGAAGCCTGGGTTACCATCTGGATGACAACCTATTCCTGGAGCAGCAAATCTCTTTGGGACCTGTTTCCGGCAACTAAAGTCGGTGAAGCCGATCTTACCATACCTAGACAGCATATACCATGTGTCCATTGTGCAAGGCTTGGGACTTTCCCTTCTGCGCTATGGTAATGTCTGTTACTTGGGACACCAGGATAAATCTCTTAAGCATCTACAACTGTCCAAAATGCAGCTGCCTGCCTCATTACAGGCTGGTCCCATCTTTAACAGTGCCTCATCGATTCTCATCCAAATGCACTGACTGCCTCTTAGGAAGAGGATCCGCTTCAAGCCATGGTTATTTTACCTTGCATACTCCATGGCGCAGACCTCCGTTTCTGGCCATTCATTTCTCCTGGTACATACTGCCTGATCTTTAAGATCCAGAGGCCTTTGTGTGCTCAGTGTTTTAAAACCTGCACTAAAACCTTCTGAGACACAGCGTTCTCCATTGCAGCCACCAGGAAATGGAATAAGCTCTCCAGTGATATCCCGTCTCCCACATCATTACTTCCCTTCCGCAAGCTGCTGAAAACCTACCCCAATTAATTTGTAAAAAATGCTGGTTTGTATTTTATTTCACTAGAACCATGAAGCTTTGGTGGACAAGTTGCTTCTCATTAGCATCTCTACAGAAAAATATGTGTTTCTAAAGTGTTTACCACTGTCTGACACTTTTTTTGCTTCTATTCTAGTCCTCCAGTCTCCACAGTAAATGAAAGGGGTATTCTGCCAGAACGATGAAGGAATCACAATCTCTCTGCCGATTCTCTGCTCAAAGCTGATTTTTCACAGTTTTCTTTTAGAGCAAAGCACATATTATTACACCCCTGTGAATATGAAAAAAAAACATGGACTGCGAGTACGTGTGTGTGTGACTTAACTCAGCGATATTTGTATACCTTAGTCCTCCGCACACACATCCTCTCACTCTCATTCTGGGGATTAGTGCTAGAACACTACACAGAGAAATCAGAAACTGTAAAGTGCTTGTCTGTACTTGCAGGTGCATGTTTAGAATGTTCTGTGGGAAGTGTCCAAGTGTTATTTCCAGGCTGCGTGAATTTGTTACCCCACCTAACTGCATACTTCACTTTTATCATTCAACACCTTTTATTTTCAGCTGGACCTCTGGCCTGCTTCAGTCCATCTGACAGTGCTTAATTTGAGACGGTGGGTTCCAGTGCTTGGCACCGGCACATAATTGTCAACACTGGCACTTATGACAGTCTGCCACATGGTAGCACTGTTTGGCTAATTTAGAGATAAGTACAACTACAGTTGTTTATTAATTCAATATAATTTCAAAATGACTAATACCTACCACCTAAGTCACTCTTATAGCTTTGAGGGACTGTAATAGTTTGAATTGTCACACTTGTAGGAGTGTGATGGTTAGTAGTTGTTTCGGTACTGTAATTGCCAGCACTGGCAGAAACAATTGGTGGTGCAAGCTGTGGTGGCCTCCTGAGGAGGGCCCTGGCACTTATTTTATTACAAATCAAGCACTGCCGCATGGCCACTTCCTAAAACATTTTCATGACCAAATGGGACTGGATCCTGTCTAGGTTTCCTCTCTTAGTGTTAATAATACCTCTTTTTTTGGTTAATTTCACTCTATTGTGCACATGTCCGTGTCATGTCTACTGCCGAAATCTGAGCTAGTCTGGTGCTTGCAGCCTTTTTCTACCACTGTGGTTCTATTGTGCCTGCTTGCAGGCATGTGTCATGGTATAGATGCCACGTAGCTATGTATTTGTTTGTTGAACTGTGGATGTTGTTGTATGCTGTGTGAATGAGTCATCCATTACGTGTTTGCAGGTGAGGATATTCCAGGGTGTGAATTTTAAAATGGAAGGACTTAATTGTTAATTGTCATGAGGTTTGTTACTCGGTGATATACTGTTTTATCATGTCATGTTCTGTTATACTGTATTATTTGAGTCGTTTGTGTAGCGCCTTTATGCCACTCTAAAACCGCCTCAGTGCGTTAAGATGGGGCAGGAAAGCTGTAACTAAAGATCCAGGTGATACCAAAGGAGGTGACAAGATAGGGGCATGAGAAAGTATCCCTGCTGATGGGGTGAGCTTCACCAAACCTCATATCCAAAAAGTACAGAGTGAAACGGTCTGTTTGTGTGGAGAGAAGAGCATTGGGATGGTATGTTTGTTTACTGGTTTAGGAAGAGAGACAAGAGAGTTCGGTAGGGTGAGGGCCAAGGGATTCCTTCTGTGACCAGTGAATTATTAAAACTAATTAGCCCTCAAACAATGGCTCTCTCACTGCTCCTTCAGTTTCTCATGATCCCTGGCTATTGTTATACTACTGACGTCCCATGAATTTAGATGCAGAGTTTTGACTGCATATGTCCTGATGATGACCCAAGAATTCTGACGAGGTTGAAACGCTGTTGACAACTCTGAGGACTAAGGCTTTCAAACTGATGCTTCGTTAAACTTGGAGGAGAATGTTTTCCTCTGCAGTTTATGTGACTGTTGCAAACTAACAGCTGTGATTAATATATTTAAGTTCCAGTCTTTCTATAATTTCCAAGGAGTTAGCCTTGACATCTTGCTGTTGCTACCCTTGGAGACTAAACTAAAAAAAAACATTTTGGTAAGCATTTTGAATGATCAACTGCAGTTACACCCACAGATACTGAAGGAAGTGACCCGATTAGGGCCACCCGGATCACTCGCGATCACCTCTCAGTCTTCCATACAAATGAAGAGTCGGTCAGACAGTAGAGAATACAAACCAAGTATATTTTATTCAGGTACACTCGAGCGGAGTCCAGTCTGATCAGCCTCCTGGGATTGCTGCAGAGGGACTGACTTCAGCAAACATGGTGATACATTATGTACAATTCAGAACCAATGAAGACCCGCCCTGACTGGAAATTTCCAGTTGGAGGCAGTTAGACAAAGAAGGTACAGAAGGATGAGTTTCGATCCTGAGACTGGGCACACACTATCTAAATGCCAAGGTCGTTCTGCCTGTGCCCATCGATGGACTAGTGGGAGCAGGCCTCTATCTGGTGGGAAAGGTATGAGCTAATAAGAACAGTGTATTCATTAGTACAGCAAGACCCAACCTTGGAGAAACGAAAACTACCACAGCTGCCTTCAGCAGAGGCAGAGAGAAAGATTAGTTTCAATCATGACTCAAAATAGCGGCTAAACATAAAATGGTGCCGCAAATGCTAACTTAAGACGTACGATACATAAACAGCACAGCTAAAACATTTTTATTTCAACAATACCTAAAAGTAACCACCTACTGGCCATGGATGCAGGGAAAATCACAGCATTGCCACTTTACCAAAGGTTTTGGTAATAAGCATTGTATTATAAGCCTGATAATAACCCAAACACAGTGGCATGCCTCCGGGGAGAGCAGTTCGTGGGCCTCGCCTTCACAACTACTGCCTTTCTTGGTTTGGATCATATGGAAAGGTTGAAAACTGTGAAATCACCAAACTGTGTTCTTTTGCAAAGACTTTTTGAAATTATTTCTCTTCTCTTATTTATTGCCAAGATTGTGAGTTCTTAGAATTACGGTAAACAATAGTATTGTTTGATGAAACTGGACTGCACCCAAACCACACAGGATATTACCCCAGAGGAGACAGCAGCCAAGCGCAGAGCCTGCTCATTCAAACGTGGGACAGTGGGAGGTTTGCAGGCCTCGGAATGAGCAGTGCTGTGATACATTGTTGTGTCCTCTATTTAACCACATTGTTTGATCTTCGGGAAATGATGTTCTCTCCGTGACATTGGCCCTGCATCTGTCACTATATGAAAACTTCAAAATAGGCTGCCACTGCCCCTGATTGGCGAAACATCATTACATAGCAGTGTCAGTTCGGTCTTTGTTCGTACATTATGACTGCAATAAAGATGTGTGAAAATATCAGAATTCCAATACTTCCTAGACTGGTGCAAAATAGATTGAAAGGCTTTCTGAAGTAACAAAGTTTTATGTTCTGTTTTTTACACGCAGGAATTGTAATGAAACTCATTCCTCTGTCTTAAGAAGTTATCTAAGACTTTATTAAATCTGGCGTGTACTGAACTGACTATCACTTCCCTCCATATTAGCATTTCTAAATGTAAAAGTGTGCCTGAAGCTGCCCTGTGAAAGACTGACACCTTCTATGCTGCATCTCCTCTCTCCCAGCTACAATTTAATCACATCCAGGCTTCTCAGATGCACCTCTGCACAGCTCATACACAGCTGTGTAAGGAATGTCCAGACAGAGCTTTTGAGGCATCCCAATACAGCCACGTTTGTCTCCCATCCTCCTGAGAGGTGAACAGCTCTCCTCAGATTAATCGAGCTTCAGGCTTCCAAAGCCAGCCCCTTTCCTCTTGCCTGTCTGCAGCCACTCCTCGCCGTCCTCTGTGAGCAGCAAAAAGAGGGACATTTGGTGTCTGACATCAGCTGGGTGCAGGGCAAGGCATAGACACCATAAAAGGCTGGCAGAAAATGGGACAATTGACCATACTGGAGAGGTGACTGGGGAGAAGAAGAACATTTGGGTATGCTCGGGGTCACTGGAATTATGCGGCAGGGGAGGGTCAAATTATGCGGCAGGTTTGTGGCAAGAAAAACCACATTATGTGGCATTATGCAGCGCATTTTGTGATTGTATTTCTTCATTATCGTGTCATTTTCACACTTGTTAACGATGTCTGGGCATTGGTTGCACCTCATTAGTACCAGTTTAATACACGAACATAGCAATAAGCTACAGAAGGGTGACCAGTCAACCATTGCAAAGAACCTTCCAATGCGCGGCAGCACATGCTGCTGCATTTTTAGTAACTTTTGAACTGTTTGAGCTAGAAACAACATTTATTTGGTTAAAATCTGCAGATTATGCGGCAGATGGTGGATTACGTGGCCAATGCGGCAATCTACAATTATGCGAAAATCTCTGTGGCCACACAATCGCATAATTCCAGGGGCCTGGTTTACTGTACAGAATGGCACCCCCCGGGCAGTAGGAGCGAGCCCGGAGATGCTTTATCTTGGTTGGGTATCTCCCCCGCTCCCCCCAGACAACGAATATCAATGGAGCTTTGGGTCGGAAAGAGCAAGGGTATGGCTGTGTGGAGAGAATGCTGGGTCTCTGGTGGCTCCCTCCTCAGTCCTCACCTGACACATTGTTTTAAAATGTAAGCTTTACAGTTAACAAGCGTACGGGCACCCCTGACCCCCGCCCATCCCACCTGCGCTCGACCTAAGTTGGCATATATCAATTGTTCCTTTTTTGGGATCCTTTGCGAGGTGGGGGGACACTATGCCTCAACTATGTTCTACTATACTGTTACGGGTCTGGGCCCGGTATTTTTGTAATGTATTGTTGGCTTATCGCAAAATGCTAATAAGGAAAAATTGGGAATGGTACAGAATGGCTACATAAACATAGGCTTGAAATGTCAGAAGCTGCGTATTCAGCTACAAAGCAATGCATCGTGTGAACGCAAGAGGTGTTTCGGCTGTACCACCATGAAGTACCCAGGCATTATTTTGCAGGCTTGCTCAGCTTCAGGTGTGCGTTCAGTAAACACTAGGTCTTCCAGGTGGGACCTATCGCATTTCTATCTGTATGTGCGAACGAAGTGCCTGCTTTGTTCATTTATACAAAGAGATAAATGGACAATGGGCCATCACCTGAACACCTTGAATGTATGAATGGGAATGCTGCTGACACCACAAAGCTTTCAGGTTATCAGCAGTCGTGGGTTTTTATGCCTCATTGTTGTGATTAGGCTGCATTTGTGAGATACAACTGTGTTCAGGTCAGGTTTCATTAGTGAGATCTCTTCTAGAGTAGAGTGTTTGTTGACATCTGAAGAGAGAGCTGACTTCCATGTTTATAATTCACAACAAAACGCATAATGCCTGTCTTTCACTTCAGCTTGTCACATTCGGATTAAACAGGAGCCAACCCACACAGTTTATATACCTATATTAACTGTAGTGCATAAACTAGTCACCTTTCAGACATGTGAGGGCACTTTTGCACCCTATGGATGGAGCATCTTACAGATGGTCTCTCTTAGAAACTGCATGGTCAGTACTGCCTCTGCTGGTTTCTTCTTTTGAGTGAGGGCTGCTCTGTGTATTGAGCCATGGGCCAGTTGTGGTGTATTTCAGGAGTGACAATGGTTGTGGGATGAGTTCATTTCGAAGCTATGTCCCTTCCATGGACTGGGCAATATGCTCAACCTATAGAAGGTAAATGTACTGGGTAGATGTTCCCAGGGCCGTACTTGCCTTTGCGGGCACCGGGCGTTTTCCCGGAGGGCCGGAAGGGCGGGCGTCAGTTTTGGACCTGTGGGGCCAGTTTTATTACAAAGGGCCGGTTTTGCAGCAGTGCTGCAATATCGGCCCCTGTAACAAAAGCGGCAGCAGTGCAGCTCGAGTGGTGCTTCCAATGTGCCCCCCCCCACCCCCACTTGGGGCTGTTCTAGCTGCTTGCCAGGGCTGGTTTCTGTTCCCAGACCGGCCATGGATGTTCCATTGTTTCTTACTGGACTCCAATTGTTTGTCTGTACAGCAGAACTTTTTAAGTCCAGTTGGGCACAATCGGTTCAGTCGAGATCTTGATGCCTCTACCTGTCTCAAAAGTGGCTTTCCAGATCGTACTTTACTCTTCGGACCATCTTGTGTGGGTGCAGTTACGTAGTGCCTCAGAAGACTTTGTGCTTGGCGCACAACATTTTGAATGTCACTCTGAGTTCCACCAGCATCCATTGAAGGAATTTAAGAGTGTGTGTTATGCTTTCTAATTCGGTGAAATTGATGCATATATTAGTGCCTGGTTTTGTAGTCTTCTAAGTTGTTAGAATTGATTTTTGTGTCCCGTCTACACAGTGTTGCAGTAGTCTGAGTGATCCATTTGGCTCCAAAGAAATACCTTCTTGTATATATTCAGACAGACGTTTGTATCCTTCACTTTGGCTCTCAGGGAGAGCTCAGAACCAAACAGGATGAAAAGGTTAATCATTTTTGTACCACTTCAGGGCTTTGACCAAGTAGAGTGGCTAGGGGCATAAGAGTTTGCTTTGGGATGTGTTACCTACCACCAGTACCTGTTTTAATTATGTGAAAGCATAGATAACATGCCATCCTAGTTCTACAGGTAGATGTGGTCCAGGGATTTCAGTGTTGATGCATATTGCAAACCAGCTGTCAAGGTGGAGGTCTATCTGGGCATCAATTGCATGCACCTGAAACTGACGGTGCTAACATTAAATGGCCCGGTTTAAGGGGTATTAATACTTCTACTGCATACAAATATCTTTGTCTTTCCTCCCATTCCCCTCTTCTCAACCCGACTACTTAGATTGAAGTCTCTGCATTTCTGTCCATAGACCTGTGGCTCAGACTTTACATTGCATGGCAGCTCATCTTCGTAGCAGGTCCTTCGGTGAGGTGAAGTAAGCCTGGAACAGTCCTTGCACAAATGAAAGTGAGGGAAGGCTGGACATGCCGTTCACTGAGAGGGGGAGGCCCTGGAAGAGAGCTTTGTGATATGAGGGAGCCTGAAATAGTCCTTCCACCATTGAAAAGGAAGCGAACCAGCTTGGAACAAGCTGAAGCAGTCCTGGCATCAGTGAAAGAGGGAGTGAGGATTTCCTTGGCATAGGATGCAGCTAAGAACAGGACTTTCAGTGACTGGAGATGAAGCAAAGCTTGAAACTGGAACTGGTCATTCATTCCCACAGGAGGAATGCCATGGACACGCTGTGTGACTAGTAAGTGGCTGTAGATCCAGGAACAAGCCATGCGCGAATAAAAAGGGTGGCAGTGGAGATCTGGCTTTGCATGAAGAGTGAGCACAGCCAGAACAGGCCTTGCACCTCTGAAGGTGTGCCTCCTACAAGATGGCGATTGAGGTTCCTAGCGGGGCAGCTTGCGTTCTGAGTGGGACTCCTCAGTACCCCTTCATCTGATTCCTTTTCCTACACCTCTCCTCGTGGCACCGGTTATGGTACAGACAGGAAGGGATCTGTCCAGCCGTCAGGATAGATTACTGGGCAAGACATTCTTCTTCAAACGCCATAGTTTGGGGAAAGCCCAGGTCCATGGTGGGCCTCGCTGACAGGCTTGTGGAGAGGGAAAGAAGGCAGGCAGCCGGCCCGATTAGCTCCAGATGTCTTCCCCACCCCACACACACCCCCTCCCCAGCGGCACCAGAACACTCCTCCCTCGGAGCATGCTCTCTCAGAAGAGCTGAGAGGGGTGAGCAGATGCCAGGCCTCCCTTCCATGGGAAGAGAATCCGCCTGAAACAGGCTTTGCGTCCATGAAAGGGGTGGTGAGGCTGGGACCAGCTTCCCAGTGACAGAGAAAGAGTAACAAACAGCACCAGTGAAAGGGGAGACTGGAAAACGTTTTCAGTGGCAAGGATAGAGCTTGGCACAGACCTCTGAAAGACAGGAAGGGAGTCATCAATGAAACCAGCAACATGGCAGGAATGCATGGCACAGGCCTTGCACCATTCAGAGGGAAACGTGGACGGAAAGAGGCTCTGCACCAGTGAAAGGCGAAGAGGAAGGAACTTCTATCAACTAAAGACAACGAGAGCCTGAAATAAATCTAATGCGGGAACCAGGAGCAGACCTGCCGCAAGTGTAGGGAAGAGCTGAGGGCCAGACTGGGTTACAGGGAAGGCGGGACTTCTCCCAGAGCCTGCTATAATGTTGCCCCATTTGTAGATAGTGATGAAATAATGTTCTGCAGAAAGCAGCACACATAGAAAGAGGAAAAAACGAGGAGAAATATAAGTATTTCTCCTCGTTGCGCCACTCCTACGCCTCCCTTGGGGAGGCGTAGGATTCTGACGCATTCCCAGCTTTACAAAACATTGTAAATCTGGGAATGAGTCAGGTTCCATGGATGTTGCGTGGTATCACCCACAGCATTACCTATGGAACGCCCCTTTCACACAGAGTAATGCATGAAAGGGGCCCATATTTATAAGGCTTTTAAAAGCCACACAGGGTGGCTTTACGTGGCCTTGTAAATATGGGCATGCCCATTGCTCTGCCGGTGCGTCAAACAAAGTGACGGACCAGCGGCGCAATGGGCTTGTAAACAGGGCCGGACTGGCAATAGCGGGCACCGGGCGTTTCCCTGGTGGGCCTCCAGGGTGGGGGCTGGTTTTAGGCCCCTGGTGGGCGTTTTTGTTACCAGGGACCGGCAATATCAGCCCCCTGTAACAAAATTGGCCGAAACCAGCCCTAGCATACAGCTCGGCTGCACCCTCCTCCTCCCCCTCAGGGGGGCCGGCCGAGCAGTTTGCCAGGGCCGGTTTCGGTTCCCAGTCCGGCCCTGCTTGTAAATGAGGCCCATAGTGTTCGGCCATGTCTCGTCACAATTGCAGGAATCCTGCACCACCATACCGGGTGTTCCAGGTTTGCTTCTTTTCAATATGTGTCTGACTTTACTACGCTTTTTAGGGCTAGTACTCCATGTGGTCGTGAAGGAAGTCAACCAGGGATAGGCCTTTCAGCAGCAAGAGAGGGAGGGGAGTGTCACAGACACCTTTCACCAGTGGACGGAAGAGGTACAATGACACGACTTTCATCGAGTATGGGCTGCGCCTCATTACCCCACACTCCCTCCTCTAACCACTCGGGCTGAGTCTAAAGGGCATCCCACGGTTTGTTGCTCTGTTTGTTGTTAGTGACAGGGTAGGTGGGAGGCAATGCTAGCTTGTTCCTGAGAACTTCCTGTGCACTCAGCGTCTCTGCCAAGAAAAATGTATGCAAGGAATCTGTAGATCTGTGCTTTTACTGAATGCTTTTGTGTACAGTTTAAGTCCCTCTGTGCATCAACAGGTGATTCTACTCCAGCAAGCTATTAGTGGAATCAACCTATAGTAACCAATACAGGATGCACTCTTCAAACGAAGGACACCATTATGAATGGCCCGGAAGTGCCATGGCGCCATTAAAGGGAGTCCGATGGAGCAGCAACCAGAGTTACCACCAGCCCCACTGGAAACCATGAGTGGTGTGTAATTATAGTACCTTGTATCCGCGAATCCATCATGCAGTACCAAGAACTAATCCTTCCGGTCATACCCGGCAGAATTTATCCACAGTAAAAAGCCTGCGATTACAGGGGCACATGCAGGAACTGATGCAGTAACACCTATTCCTGCATGCTATTCCCCACTGTTTACTGGGCTACAAGGGATAAACTTATGGTTTCTGAATAATGCCAGGACTTGGTGTTAATGGTATCACCAGCATTAGTAATACCATGTGCGGTCTTGGCATCCCTTCAGGCTGGACTACGCCTACAGTGTGTGTAAATCTCAAGATGTCGTGTTTTTTAACCCACTGTGAGATTTGTACTCCCCTGATGATGTCATGTGAGATGTGAACTTTCTTAATTCTAGATGGTTGTGCGAGATGTACTCTGATGCTACATAATTGTTACATTTGTTCTTTCTTGATTGTACTACAATGTCTAGGGTGGAACCCAGACCCCTGAAACCCCTGCAGTGTAGGGGGGGCACACTTTTCAAGGGCCCCTTATTGAGCCTAAAGCTTATGAATATCTGTAAGACATGGTAGTCTCGCTGGGGGGAGGGGAATCACTAAATTCTGCAGCAGGGTCCCATCATTTTTCATTACATTACTGTGCTATTGTAAGATTTGTAGTCTCTTGAATCTGCAAAGATGTGAGATTTGTACTCCCTTGGAAAAAGGTCATCCATAGATTTGTGGTCACTTAATCATTAAATGTTGTGAGAGATGCTCTCTTTTGGTTCTAAACCATTGTGAGATATTTAGGTCTGGTTTGACAGCGCAGGTTTCTGTACACCTTTTGTTACCAATTCTTAAAAACATAAGTTAAGTGGGCTTTGGCTCTGCCCACATTAGTATTTCTCTCTCACCACATACTATTCGTTGTTTGGTGTGGCATTCCGCTTCCTATGGAGTGCTTTAATTGCAGCGCATGGAGAATTATTTAGCATCTCAAAAGTACACTGAATCACCATACGTTCAATACATTATCTCATTGATGCACTGTAAACAGAAAGCAGTCATTTTTTCTTTTGCTATTTTTACAACAGCAGTTTTTTTCTTAATAGAATATTCAGGAGTCAAATGAAAGCCGGACCTATTGCCTTTCCCAATGCTTGTTGATGTGCAGATGCTACATTTTTGAGGGTTTCTACTCTTTTAATGTTAAAACATTATGCAAGTTACACTCTTGATATTATATAATTGTTAGACTTGTACTCAATTGATCCTACACCAATGTGCAATTTGTACTTTCTTAATGCTGTATCATTGAGAGATTTAACAATTTTTAATCCTAAACAATTGTGATATCTGTACTGTTTGCGTTTGCCTAATATATCTTTGTTGGATTTGTGGTTTAAATATACGGCATTGTTAGGTTTGTAGTCTTGATTGGATTATGCTTTTTAAAATGTAATGTTATTTTCATTTTTAACAACCAAACAGTGTATAATTGACATGATAATCACTGGTGAAGTACATAGACTACAAGTGCAGTTAAGGCAGGTGCTCTGATAAGATGGCAATAGACAGGGTGGGTGTAGAGTTTACATAAATGGGTACGCTGTAAGAGACAATGGACCATATGTACGAATGGATTTTGCATTTCCTAACGGTCCGAATCACTATTTCGGGCTTTTAGGAAATGCAAAATGCCATTTTCCTGTGTAGGAAATGCATTCACGGTGGTGCAAAATGCAATTTCTACCTTGTAGAAATCGCACTTTGGAAATCGCAAAATAGGAAATCGCAAATAGCTATTTCGTAATTGTACAACCGATTTCCTAGTTGCGACTAGTCGCAAAATGGCCATTTAGGAAATGCAATTACTATTGAATCAGATCAGGTGGTAACCTGGTGCAAATTATAAAAAGACACCCAAATGCATCAGGCTGTTTCAGAATGGCAGCCCTGTATGTTTTGTCAAGGAAGATGAGGATTTTCGCCGTGAGGCAGAGAAGGAGGAGAAGCCAGGAGAGGATATTTAGGGAGAGGGTCACCCTGTTTGAACAGACAGAGGAGCAGATTATTGCGAGGTACAGATTGAATAGTCAGGTAATATTTGTGAGAAGCTGGCCTGGTATATGATGTCCACTTATGTAAGTGGGCAACTTGCACCAATCCAGACAACCCTTATGGTGATTTAAGAGGTCTTAGACAACCTTAGAAAGCTCTCTAAGTGGTAGCTGTGGAGAGCAGCCTTCAGGCTTAGTCCAGAAGGAGTGTAAAGCAGCTTGTTTTACCAGAATGCAATCTTATAGTAGAGATTAAGTGAAAAGAACCATACCAAGTATTTATAAAAATATGTATTTATTATATAATACTCTCTAGTACGTTCAAATATCTACTACATGGAAAAAAACACAATACACACAATACTTTAGCAAAGAAACACAGTAAATAGCACGAAATACACAGTGGACCCCAGGGGGGGACCAAACCATATACTAAGAAATTGGTATAAGAACCATGACTCGGATCAAGACAGGGTTGAGAGGACATAGAAGTGCTGGGGACCCAAGGAACCACCCAAGGTGAGTAGATAGGGACCCCATGGAGAGCGTATGCAGTGTGGGAACACGACTGCGTGCTCCGTACAACTCTACGTGTAAGTCACAGTTGGATTTTTAAAGATTAAGGACCCTTCCCAGTGGACCCTGAAGAAACCCTGTGGAGGACAGAAGGGTGGAGAGCCACCCCACCCGTGGATACTGTAGTACCCAAGTTACCTAAACCAGGGAAGCCGGTGCATACGTGTGAAGTGGTGTCGGAAACCCATGTCGAACCCAATGGAGAACTTCAGGAAAATGTCGCTGCTGAAAAAGGAGAAAGCGTCCGGTGGAATCTGAAGGCGGATTCTAGATGAGAGGTACCTGCAAGCAGAGGGGACAGAGTCTATGTCACTCAGGAGTGACCAGGAGACTTGGAAGACAAATGCCCTCCGATGTCGGGTGTTGCAGGATGGGTGACGATGACCTTGACTCTGCAGCTATGAGGACCAGGCGATGCTGAGGAGGACCAGGAGCCATGCATGAGGTGTCCCGCGAAGGATGTCGAGTGCTGAGGGGTCAGTGTCTGGTGGGAGCACCAAAAAGCCTTGGCAAATGCAACCAACGCAGGAAGTGAAGAAGGAGCAACATTGGGACCAGCAAGGGCCAGGGTACTCACCACAAGCAGGGGAGTCAGGGCAGGCCCCGAGCAATCAGGGGAGCCCAAAAGAAACAAGGGGCTGATTACGATGGCGTCCGGACTTGGTCCGCCCGCCACCGTAGCGGTGATTGGGACCAGCCGCCAGACATGCGGCGGTCCCACCACTGCAATTAGGATGTGACCCCCATACTGGGGGGCGCATCCTGGGCCTTTAACATTGCGGGCGGTGCTGCTGGCTGCAGCACCGTCCGCAATGTGAAAGGTGCTTGCACCGCATTTCCCTGCACCACGTGGTAGGCACCATGCGGTGCCTGCCGCTTGGTGCATGGAAATGCAGGGGGGTACCATGGGTACCCCCCAGTGCAGCGACACCCCCCCTGGGGGGCCCGCAACGGGCCCCCAAACCCAATCCCCGCCAGCCTTTCTATGGCGGCATCGCCGCCATGGAATGGCCTCCTAAAACCCACGTCCTAATATGGCGGACGCTGCCTGCTAGGCACCGCCACCATATTAGTGGCCCTGCTCCGCCCGCCAGGCAATCGGTGCGATTGCCACAGGCGGAAAAGCGGCGGACGGACTTTGCGTCCGCCGCAATACCCACCGCCATCCTAATATGGCGGTGGGTAATTCTCAATTTGATGGCGGAACGATGGCCACCGCAGGCCTGGCGGTGGAGATCGTTCAGCCATCGTAATGAGCCCCCAAGTGTGACCCTCAAGTAGACCCACAGGCCGGAGGCACTGGAGTCGCGAGAGGACCTCAAGCAGCTCACCAAAAGATGCAGGCCACGATGCACACGATGTGATGCGGCTGAAGATTCTGGTCACTGAAGGTGCTCGAGGTTTGGGCTACTTGGAGCCTGAAGATCTTCTTGAAAGGAAGCCATCAAGTCTTTGCAACTGCAAGTTGACACGGTGCACAGGGGTTCGGTTATTGCAACCCCCACTAGGGATACTGGCCTCAAACTCGGTGAGAGGGCAGGGCAGGCCTTGGGAGCTGTGGAAAACTACCACCTGTGTTGCAGAACTTTATGGAGTCTGGAGGAGCTCATGCAGACTGAGTGGTGTGGCAAGCGCACCCACCCCACCCCAATACACAAAATCCTGTCTGGGAGGTGGTCACACCTCCATGTGACAGGATGCCTATTGTTCTGCCTTCCTCTGCTCGAGCTTGGCTCAGCAGCAGGAGGGCAGAATCGTGTCTCTGGTCGGCAGCAACCATTTTGTGCTATCCAGTCAAGAAGGCTGGTACCGGGAACACTGAGAGCCTAACAGAGGGCTCTTCTAGGGGCCGATTCACAGAACTAATCTGAGATAAGATCCTAAACTTACTACTTTTGGTATTCACAGAAGGCATTTAGTAGTAGTAAAGTTAGGACTCCTAACTTTACTACTACTAAATGCCTTTTGTGAATACCGAAAGTCGTAAAGTTAGGATTTTGTCTCAGTTTAGTAGTAGTAAAGTTAGGAGTCCTAACTTTACTACTACTAAATGCCTTCTGTGAATACCAAAAGTAGTAAGTTTAGGATTTTATCTCAGATTAGTTCTGTGAATCGGCACCCTAGTGCTTGGAATCAGTGTGGGGGTATGATTCCAACATGTTTGATACCAAACATGATAGGATTCGTTGCAGCCAGTTTCGAGATGGTCATCGTGTAATTATGCGGTGCCCCTCTATATAGTATATTGCTGCTTCACTGACAACCCAGGAGAATGGACTCCGTAGGCTGCAGGGGTGTCCGGCTCATGCAGGGACACCCTCTCACTTAGAACCAAACACCCTGCGTTCAGGATTCCAAAGGCCTGCTATAGGGGTGACTTATAGGTTTTAAGGGCAGTGTCCCAGATATAGGAAACCTATATCTGTAGTAAGTGGTGCAAGCACCAACTTACACAGGCTGCAATGGCAGGCCTGTAGTTCCATTTTAAATGGTCTCTCATGGGTGGCATAATACATGCTTCAGTCCATGGGAGACCTCTGGGGTACCTATGCCCTGGGTACATGGGTACCATATACTAGGGACGTATAAGGGTACCCCAGTATCCAATCTGGGGTGTACTTAAGTACTGAACATAACAATTTAGGGAGAAAGCAGATAGACTGGGGTCCTGATTAGAAGGATCCAAGTCAGACTAGTCAAATACAGCTTAGCACCAGGCAAAAAGTGGGGGTAACCATAGAAGCAGATCCTACTTTCCTACAGTATTTGATTTAATAGCTGAGTTACAACCTCAGCTACAGGCCCCAACACTCAGAAGCAACGCAATACCACCACATGTGCAGGTATTGTGTTGACTACACCTCTTAAAGCTGGACAGTTACCAGGGGGTCCTAGCAGTGGCGGGGGGGGGTGTCACACAGTGCCTTTTCCATGTTCTTTCACAGGTTCCTTGGCATCATGGTGAGCAAGGTCAACCAATATATCTCATTCCCCATGACCCCCCAATCACTGCAGCAAAACAAATTGATGTTCTACAGGGTAGCACAGTTCCCTGCTCTGTGACTGACCCTCATCACTGTCCACAAACTCTGGCAGCTGTGAGATGGTTGCTCTCCTGCCAGTTGGAGTTGGGGTGATAGGTGCTGTGTCCTGAATGACCACATCAGTGTCAGTAACTCCTTCCACTGCAATGCTTCCTGGCACGTCTGGGCTGTGATCTGTGTAAATGCATGTAAATAGTTATTGTAAATAAATGGTTAAAGTTTGGACACAATATTGTTGATGCTCTGTTTCATGTGTTTGTGGCATGTTAATGTTGTTGATATGTTTGGTGTAGTAATCAGCACACCTTTTAGCAAGCTAATGATGTGTACTACAATTCCCATGGTGCATTGCCAGGGTGGGGCAAGCATCTCAGTGGAGCTCCTCAAAGTCCTGTGAGGCCTCCAGCTCCCCCTCCTCCGAGCGCGGTGAATGACGATGGGCCCCTGCCACCGCTTGCTGCTTGAGGAATTGCTGTAAAAGTTTAGGGTCACTGAAGATCTTGGCCATCTCATCCATCAACAGACAATCAGGGTAAAGCACAGCATACTCCATGTTCAGTTCTTGCAGCTTACACTTAGCCGGAATAAACTGCCTCTGTGCCTCCTGGATCTTTTGCGTGAAATCTGGGAAAATAGAAAGTTTAGTGCCTTCATGGCACTGTACCTGTATCTCCTGGGGCCAGCAGAGCTCTGCGTCACTGTCTCTATACTTCAGCAGCTGTGCAATGATCAGGCGGGGTGTTGCCCCAGGCACCGGACGCGGTGCAAGGGAACGATGGGTGAGCTCCACAATGAAGATGTTTGAAAACATCTCTCGCCCCATGAGATCAATGAGAAGTTGTTCCACATACTTCTCCATGTTTCCTACAATAGTGGATTCAGCAAGGCCTACAATGCCAAGATTGTTTCGACAGGAGCCGGCTTCCAGGTCTTCCGTCTTCGCATGCAGGAAGGAAAGTACCTTTCTGTAGTTGCTTCTGGAACACTGAAGTAGGGACTTGTTAATCTTCTGCCTCTGTCACGCGCCGCTCAACCATATCCAAACATTCAGCTTCTTTATCAAGGTGCTCTGGCATTCTGTCCAACTGGAAGGAGAGGGCATCAATTTTTCTGTCGATTTTAGTGAGGCTGAGCTGCATGGCAGTTAAAATTTGATGTAATCCACCACCCACCTCAGGTCCTGAAGCATTATGACTCTTCATGAGACCGGGTCTTTCGTAGGTCAGATTGCAGTTTGGACTGCATTTTGTCCGTTTTGCTCATTAGGACCAGCTGCCCCATGGTCCACAACAGGAGACCTCATCAGCAAGGCAGTCTCCATGGAGAACTAGGCAAGGAAGAAGAAAACAGTGTTGCAGGGTGCCCCAATCCGAGAGCTAGGCACTAGAAAGCCTGCAAGCCCAGCATAGGAGGAAACAACAGTCCCTTGTACAGCAGGACTCTGTAGCATCACTGGAGCCCCAGTTGTGTCGCTGCTGCTGTAGACACCACTCTCACCAGTCTGGCAGATGCCTCGGGCCCTGCACTCGCACAAAGAAAAAAGAATTAGGAGGCCGAATGATCGCATGGGCGCCAGTGAATCAAGGAGTCAAAAATGAGCAGGGCACACCGCAGAAGGCTGATCGGGCACCCCACACCTCACCTCCAATAAGGCAAGTCCGTACTGCTAAGTGTTTCGGGAGTAGAGCAGCACCCAATACCATTGCCGCTCCTGTCGGTGATGTTGAAAGTCCCCGTACATGGGTGCGATCGCAGTGGGGCCAATGATCCTCCGGGGGTCGCAGGGCTCCCACTTCGCCCCCGGCACACTACAAGGAGACTGTAAGGCCCAGAATTGAATACAGGCCAATCGTGGCATTTCCTTGCCCCAATGCCAATAGCAGGCTCACCTACAGGCAGAAAATATCAATGACACTGAAGGAGTAGTCCACGCCCAGAAGCAGTCATGCAGTACTGTGATGCCTCCACATGGAGACCGAGACTCAAAGAAAGCATACGGCATCCCCATCCGGCTCCATGGCCCACCTCTGGTCCTCGTTGAGTGGCTGATGCGCTGCCAGTCGCTGCCTCAAGGCAGGGATGTCACATCAGGGCCAATGGTCGGAAAGTGAAGGGTTGCAGGGTGCCTGTGCTGCTCTAAGCATGCCAGCAAGGAGATTGGAAGGTACGGATTCTTACATGGGCCGGTCGCTGTGCTTTCCTGTCCTGATTCAGTTAGTAAGCTCCCCCGTATGGCGGCCCAACAGGCTCCAATGACGAAGGTGTGGTCCGCGCCCAAGCGCAGCCAGACAGCTCAGTGGGGTCTCCTCACGGGGACCGGGGCTCAGGAATGAAATGGTTGAGACCCCGAACCTGCAAAGTCGCCAACTGGCTTCACGGTCCACTCCAGGCACGGGCCATGCGGATGATAGTGAAATGCGGCTACTGATCATATTTCAGCAACAGTGGTAGCGCTGCCCTCGTTAGTAGTCAGCGAGGCGAACAAGGCAGCGAAAGATAGAGATTCGGCACAGGATCATGTTGGATGATCATGTAGCTGAAGGGGCCATTTTCAGGCTAGGCAAGCTCCGCCCCCTTGATTGAACTATATTGGGGCATATTAGCAAGACCGGCGATAAAATTATCGCCGTTTTAGCGGCAGGAAACTGCCGCTAAAACGGCGATAATGGGCTTGCTAATATGCGTTATGGAATTCAATAGAAGCCCAGGTTAGATGTCCTGCACATCTAACCTGGGCTTCTATTGGAATTCTATAACGCATATTAGCAAGCCCATTATCGCCGTTTTAGCGGCAGTTTCCTGCCGCTAAAACGGCGATAATTTTATCGCCGGTCTTGCTAATATGCCCCTATATTATTGTAAGATATCCAGTTTCTTCCAACGACAGCATCGTAAGAATTGTATGTCATTGTTAAATATGCAATTTCCTGAGTTTACCTCATTGCTAGACTTTTACTTCTGGTTCATAAGTCTTTATGAGAATTGTACTCCCTCAATGCTTAATCACCATAAAGAATGTAATGTGGTAATTCAGAACTATTGTGAAATCTGCAGTCTTTTGGTCCTGTATTATTGTTAGGTTTCTACTCTCTTGACTCCGCCTTGCATTCTCCCCCACCTGGGTTTCAAAAATAAAATCCTACGTTTTCTGAGAGAAAAGCAGCTCTCAAAATCCGTAGCTCTGGGTCAGTGTGACCGTAGACATATGATCCCTGTAGGTCCGAGGGACCCACCCTCTGAATCACACAATTCAACCCTTATGTGGACGCTCTGGGCGATCTGGCAGTGCTGCACTGAGGTTCCCTCCACAAGAGTTTGATAACACCCTTGGGTGCCCCTTGGACCTTGAGAACCAGATAGTGACGAGTTTCTCAAGCTACTTCCACCATCACCAAATTCCTCGTTGTCCTGTCATCGGGATATAAGGGGGATCGCCAGCAGTGGGTGCGGGGAACTGCAAGAAGAACCTCTCACTTGTAAGAATCTCTTCCACTAAATCTCGAGAATTCATACTTAATTCTAACCTTACACTGAAGCATCACAACAGATAGTGACAGAGAGGGGTATCTTTCTCCTCTAGCTACTGAAGACAGTGTGTCACGTGTTGCCTGTGAAAGAGTTTTAACAAGCCCTAGTTGTGTCATCACAATGCCCGGGTGAACGGCCTCTCAGGAAATCGACCTTTTCTAGCATCAAAGATTGCACTAAAAGCACAATCCTTAGGAAGTTTAGTTGGTGCTAAAGGATTCACGTATCATATTTAATCCTACTTAATTTTACACCATATTATTGGAGCCTCGACCTATCAGAACTCATCACAGAAGCTGTACCTGGCACATCAAGGTCGCCCTTCCTGGCATATCAATGTGAGCAAATATCCGTCTCTCCTTAAATCATATATAGTCCACACAAAAAACAATCCGGTTTAAGTTCAAACTTAACCTAATAGAATGTTCTCCTAGGATAGTGAGCATGCATAACTGCTTGTCTATATATCATGAAGAAACGAAAACACTATTGCTTCGTAGTGAACGATGGTGGGAAGTGTAAGCACCTGCAACGGATGCCTGCAAACACCACTATAGTTTCCATGAGCTTGCTTTATGGAAATGTCAAGCCCTGCATGCAACAATGTCTGCCATCGCATGCTCTCAGCTTGGCTGTGGGACGGGCGATGCCTTTCGGTAGCCACAATGTTTTGCAACATGCAAGGAAGAGGTGACTGCTGTAAAGGGCTGCAGAGTGCAGGAGGAAAAAGCCTGGAAGCAGAAGCTCCTGCCCTGGAAACCAGATCAATATATGGCAGATGGAAGGATCTGCTTTCAATGAAGTTCGAAAAGGGCTCAGGGAAGGCCAGGTAATAAGAGACGAAAAGTATCAGGAGCAAAGGAGTCAGTGACCAGCACAAACTGGAGTAGACGAGTCAAAAATGAAGGTGCAGGAGGCAAAGGCGATGGTAACAGGGCCGGACTGGCCGTAGCGGGCACCGGGCGTTTCCCCGGTGGGCCGTCAGGTAGGGGGCCGGTTTTGACCCCTGTGGGGCCGTTTTTGTTACCGCTGGGCGGTTTGATCGGTCCCCTGTAACAGAAGCAGCTGCAGTGTTTTCCACGCGCACCCCTCTCAACTCCCCAGCGCGGCCAGTCCGACTCAATTGCCAGGGCCGGTTTGCGTTCCCAGTCCGACCCTGGATGGTAAAAAACACTTTGGCATAATGCAGGAAGGTACACCAGGCCTTTTATACTTTACAAGACAGAAAGTGAAACATTTGCGCCGGAAGTGTTGGTAGCATCCATGATGCATCGGTTCCTGCTGCGGGTCATCTGTAAAGTGGATGCCAGCTTGGAATGAGCAGTCTTGGGATTCTGTGAACCCTGGCTCAGAGTAAAGATATCCGCCAACGCACAACTCCAGCCCTGCAGCAGAGCGCCAGAATCTAAGGGCCTGATGGCGGAGGCCCCGCGGTCGTGGGGGAGTCCCCGCACTAGGGGTGGAATCTCCGCAATGAGCCCTGAGTGTGGAGGCTCCCCCACGACCGCGGGCCTCCACCATGCGTGGGGTGGCCCTTTGTGAATAAGGTCCCAGTCACCCCTAAAGTGATGGGCAGGCACTGTGTCCACCCTAGGGAGCCAGAAACACAGTGTCCATGGGAAAAGCCCGTGACCTTTCCCGGGGGGAGGGGGCAGGGGGAGCAGGGGGGTGCAACAGGCCCTTGAGCCACAGGAGCGAACAAGTGCAGTCAGAACATAACAGAAACATGGGCAAATATTTACTTTTTTTTGTTTTTGTTTTTAGTATTTATTAGCAGTGCTCTGATTTGTAGGATGTAGTGTAGGATTCACAATATTGCTGCACAATGACAAGCACATTTCCTCCTTTTCTATTTCATGTTTCATATGATGCCCTCATGCATTACTTTGAAAAACGTTAAAACACTTGTCCACCTGTGCACACACGCTTCAAAACTTCCTGTAAGAAATTATTATTTGGGGTAGGTGACTACCCAGCTCAAGTAATAATCACAACACTTGTCAGGGTGAACCTTCAATGACACAAAATGTATCTGAGCTCAACCTACGGGTAGCTATGGCACAGAACAGACAGGCAATTTGTAAAATGCTGATGCAGTACCAAAACAGTAATAAAGTCAAAATGCAAAACAGTATCAATCCCAAACCGAATTAGAAAAACAGAGTAAAATGTAATAAACAAAATGACACCTAAATTTGTTTTAAGTAGATAGAGCACCAAAAAGCACAAAGTGTCAATGTTAGACAATGGTCATGGTAGACCAAGACCTAGGTGCAATTTGAGGCTGGTAGTGATGGACTGCAAGTCGGATACACATACCAGGTTCTTCCTGGTCAAACATTTTACCTTCTGACTTAGTCTTTTAAGTCCCAATCCACCACTGACGTATACTTCTGAAGCCCCCCAGGTCCTCGGGGGAGGCACTTAGAGACGCAGAGGCCAATATCAGGGACAAGTCCAGTTCCAGATGCCACTGGTCAGCTGAGTACTTCAGGAAAATACCTTTTACAGCTTGTTGTTTCCCTGTAGCCACAAAGAAGGTCAGCCAGCTGACCCTCAGAGTCTATTTATTTGTCCTGGGTACAAGAGGGCGCATGTCTTGTCCTTCAGGTCTCCTCTGAGGTTACACAGGTCCAGTCCTATTCTGATCTTTCCCAGGTCCAGAAACTGTTCTGGAGTGGGTGCCTGGAGATGCCACACTTACGCATGGCACAAGCTAGCTGGTGGAGTAACTTCTTGCCCCCCCTATCTAATGTGCCGGGTCATTTTCAAGATGGTGAAAGTATTAGGCCACACTAAACTTGGGCTCTGAGAACTGTGTGTGTGTGGAGAGTTTACTATGGTAATCCTAGTATCCTCCCACATCTAACACTAAAATCCAGTTTGGAGCAGATACTGTACCCACGATATACCTAGAGACAGGAGTCTGGTAGGACAAAACCAGGGCCTCCAGCACCCAGATAGTGAATACACAAGAATTGTCTTGGCATCCTTTTTTCTCCTTATCAGGTGTGCCCCAAGTGTTATATGTAAACCCAGCGACAGACGTCTAGTAGGACAAAAGCAGGGTCCTTCAAGCAACCAAACAGTGGATACTGAAGAATTGTCTTGAAATCTTGTTATCTCTCTTTCAAGTACACCCCATGTGATATATGTGAGCCCAGCAGACCTGTCAAGCAAGATTTCACACTCAAGCAGGATTTGACACAGTAGTGTCATAATGGATGCCCACAAACTTCACACTGCATATTCTGTGGAGTTTTGAGGAGTCATCTCTGCCCATTCAGGTCAGCCTATTGCTTGCTCTGGGAAGGCATTTCACACCTATTCAAGGCTAATCGCTGGCGAACCAATGCAAATTAACCTCTGGAAACTTTAGACAGAGAAAAGATAACTTTCTAAAAGTTACTTTTCCATAATATTTGTTAAACATCTGACTTCACCTTTGATTTAGATTTTTGGAACTATTAAAAATAATTGTTAAAAAATGTTTCTAGCTGGTTCTGTTCCCAAGGTACAGTATTAGTATTTTAATCTGTCCTCTGGTTTTCTAGATTTGAATATAAGCCGGCCACAGTGACAATAGATTTTTGGGCCTTGTCACTGTAGGGATATGGTAATATTAATTTTCTATATGTCCCACTTTTAAATACCATATACCCTACCTTGTGGGCTACAAGGCCTACATGGGGGTGACATATTAACACTTAAAACAGACGTTTTCTCCAGTCAAAAAGGGTCATTTTTAATCGGTTGGACTGCAGGTTTAAAACTGCAGCAGTCAGGTGACAGTGGTAGGCCCCAAGCTGTGTTTGCACTGCCAATGTAGTGGATGGCACAACAGGTGCCGCAGACCACCAGTGGCATTTAACTTCCAGGCCCTGGGTACATTTTGTACCACATACTTGGGCCTTATAGGCCACTTAAACATGAAAACTAGGAGTATGCCAATTTGACCATGTTTAAAGGGGAGCACAAGCACTTTACTACTGGTTAGCAGGGGTAAATTGCAGAATTCTAAAGCCAGAAAAACCATAGATCCCAGCAAAAAGCAAAAAATCCAGGGTGACCACGTAGAAAAGGCAGATTTCCCACATTTCCACAATGGTCTCTATTCCAAAGTCTGTGCTAAAGTAACCATGAGCCAATGGGAGTCTTAGACTGTGACACAAATCTCTCTGAGTTCATGGCACCTAATACAATACTGCATTTTCCTGCAAGACAAGTGGAAGGAACACCTTTATATTGAGAGGGAGCATCTGTCACTCATGTGACAGTGTGAACAAGAGCAGAACGAGTGGTTTATAGAATACGTGCACACATTCCTGGCATTCATGACTGCAAGCACGTCTACTCGGAGCACACGTGGCATTATCTTGACACCAACAGGCCTCAAATGACCCTTCTAATCATTATATTTCATCTCAGTGTGAACTCCAGTTGCAGATCTTTATTGATGTCACTCAAATACATCTAACACTCAGTAATGAACCAAAGTATTACAATAATTTTGCTGCAATGCTTTGGGTAAATCTATGTATGAGTAAAGGAGAACGTGATATGACTAAAAGGATCCAAAAGGAAAATTCAAGTAATTGGCGTAACAAGCACAAATATGATTTTATTTGACTTTCCTCAGGTTCTAGAACAATCTCCAGCACCATCCAGAAAAGGCACCGACCTTTGATGCTGGTCTCACCTTCTTGCACATCAACGTTGTCAGCACCATCAACTTGCAGATCATGCTCAGAAAAGTTCTTCTGCTCTTGCAAACCAGTCCCCCTATAGAAATAAGAAGACCACTGGTTCTATCCTGCTCGCAGCCCTTGAACATAGTGTCTGTAGGCGAGCCAAGAAGAATCAATGTAAACCCCAGTTCATAAAGAACCAAGCTTCAAGGTTATCCCAAAGCATAAAGAACCTGGGTGACATCTGGCCTACCCCAAGCAACTTCTTTGCTTCCTAGTGGGGCAGACAGTGAACTTCGAAGTCCTCTGCCCCTTATTCAATGATTATGAAGTATCGGGCACAGGGTTCCTTCTTGAGGTGCCATTTCTTACATGCCAGCGCTGAACCAAAGGTCCAACATGCCAGATCGATCTGCAAACTGAAGCTCAAGGAAAATAACTGTTATGATGCTATGACGTATTATTGTGTTGAAGACTCATTTGCATTAATTGTCATTACCAATGAGCATGTGTGTACTCTTTTGCTTGCTGTTCCACAATGTTCTTAATTGATATTTTCCTTGTGTTGCTTACAATTTTCTGTCCCTGGTGTAATTCTTCCCCCTTGTTCTCTGTGTGAAGCACTCTGCTACCCATGACTGTGTGATGCGCACTAAAAAATCAAAAACTAAATAAAGTACTTAAGGGTGTCATAGTCTTCTTCATAAAATGAACCGCACAGGGCGTTTACGTCCGTAGACAATGCAGTTTATGCAATCAAGGTCCTTCAAGGAACTAAAATGAGGATAATGAAGTGCAACTTGAGAAAGGAAAAGGCTGAACTTTATTGATGTTTTTTCTATTTTTTTAAATGGTATATTTGAATAAAGCATGTGCACTGGAGAAAATAATGAAGTTATGGATTGAGAAGGCGCTCTACTCTGAACACAGCGCCTCGTGTAAATAGGGATAATGCTGGTGGTTTAAAGCAATGGCCACTCTGCCTGCAGCATGTGCTCTTGAATGAGTTTTAACTTCTGTCTTGTAGCTGTGTCAGCTTCAATTTGAAGCTCGTGGACCAGCTCCTTTCAAGTGTCCTTGCTCTTTTTTGTTTATTTCACCATGATCTCTTTATTTTGCTGGTGGCAGATCATACTTTTCTTTTAAATGCTTATTCGTTTTTTCACACCTGACAACATTTAGGAAGCATCCAATCAGGAGACCTTAAAGACTATGGGGCAGATTTACAAGGAACTGACGCAATCTGCATAGATGCGTCAGTTTCCTTGCACCAGCGCCAAATGTCCTTGCGCCACCATGGATCGCTGTATTTACAATACAGTGCTCCATGGCGCAAGGATTAACAGATGCGTCAGAAATGCTGACGCATCTTTTGGCAAAAAAGTGACGCATTGCTGGAGTTGCTCATGAAAGTGATGCAACTCCAGCAATGCGCCACAACAGATAGATGAGTCCCATTCAAATAGCCCTGCGTCATTCCTTACGCCTGGTCTGAGCAGGCATAGGGATTTTGACACAGTGAAGGTGTAGAGTGACGCAGTGAAATGTTGTAAATTTCATTGCGTCAGTTCTACATGGCTTCTTGGGTGGGAACGCCCACCCTGCATACATTATATCTGACGCAGGTATAATGTGACGCAGGGCTTTACAACGTCACGCATCTCCCTAGATGCGCCACGTTGTAAATTGACCGCATTGTTTGCACCGCCATTGCAACAAAAAAAGTTACGCAATGGCGGCGCAAGGAGGCGCAAGGGGCTTGTAAATCTGCCCCTAAGAACTTCACCTGCCCATTTGACTAGCATACATTGGGTGATATTTAAGAAAGGAGGCATATCAACATTTCTGTACTTAAAAATAGGTATTTTTGGTTCTGCATAGGATTTTATGTGGCCTGGTTGACGTGCTACGGGCCAAATAAGAAGAGGGCATGTGAGTTACAGAACCTGCGTAACATAATTATCCTTGGAACTCAGCCCTCAGCCTTGGTGGCTTCCTCTCCAGGCCTGGGCTCAGGTGAATTATCTGCAACATCGGCCAAGGCCGTGATCTGTTTGCAGGTAGCTGACAGCTGTCCCATGTCCACAGTCCCCGCCCTGGGTTGGTTGGGCTGGGCGCGGGAGAAGCATTCCATACAAGAAAAGGTATGGCTGGCAGCGACTAGAGGAATCTGTCAAGCGAACGATAAGGGGAGCCGGACACTGCTCTTCTAAATGTGTCAAATGTCACACGATTCAAAAGTGGAGTAGGCGCGACATGGTGCAAAGGTTTCAAAAGTGGAGGCAAACCTCGACGTGCCTCGCGGCCTCGTGTCATAAGTGACAGAAACCCAAAGGCTCTTCGGTTGCGCTGGTGGGCGGTGCTCGTCACGCGGACCACACAGAGCGGCTACTAAGCGCGACATAGCAGGGCCGCGCGCTTCTCTTCAGCCCCCGAGTGTCTCGAGCCCGGGGCTTTGTCTGAAGTGGGACCTGGTTTTCTGCCATAACCCAACAAGTGCTTCTGATGTAATCGCCTCCTTTCCCTAGAGATAACGAGAGAAGGAGGAAGGGCCAACGCCTGGAGGGCCCTCGAAGTGCAATGTGCTCTGTAAGAGTTGTCATTTAGTAATGATGGTGCTGGCCTGACTTCCGCCTGTCAGAGGCTTAATCAGGCACCGATAATATTAAAATGGTGCTCCAATTGGACTAATTTAGTGTTTTAGCGGGTCTCATCAAACAACGTGTTCGTGTTTTATTTAAATAGCACAGTGGGAGTCATACTCTTCAAATTTAAGTTTATCCAAGAGCTGTGAATGGTAGAGGTGCTGCACTGAGGCAAACCAAAAATTGATGGCTAGATTGTGTGTATTCTATTTAGCCACTGGTAATTGGGACTACATCCCATTCCATCGTTTTTCTGCCCACCATGCCCACATCAGACATTAACCAGCAATATATAAACCTGCCTTGGTCCTGCTCCAATAGGAAACTCCAACCTGAGCTACCAAGCCAGGTCCACTCGGAATATAAGCAACCCCAGCCTACTTTCAGCCTACTTGGGGCTAGTCAGTAGGTGCAGCCTGAATATTATGGCACAGTGAATATGGAACCTGGGTCTGGGCCTACCCGTCATACTATGGGAGTTGCACTGAGGAAAACAACAAAGTGATGGGTTGCAATTCACACACTTGGACCAGCCTGTTGTGGCTTGCGTGTCAACACTGATAAATAATGAAGTGTGAGAGTGTGCAACAAAGTGATGGAGAATGTTATTTTCCCTTTACATTTATTAAGAGTGAAATGGGTTTTGAGGTGGCCGGTGAAGGAACTCAAAGAGGTAAATGTAGAGAAAACTGTGGGAACTTATTCAGAATTCCCAGTGAAGTCAGAGATTACTGGACTCAGATTGTAATAATCAGAGCCTTTTGCCACTGGTGTGCTTACTGTTAACAGCAAAACTGGGCACCAAGTACACCCTTTACCATTTTACCACCAGGATATAGAAGTCGGGCAGTCCAAGGCTCACTCAGGGAGATGGTGTGGGGTTAGAGCTTGGCATTCATTGTACATCAGGTAATAATAAATAAAGGTTCAGTTAATACTTTAGTTTTAAAATGCTAAGTATTTTAATGCTAACACACCCAATGGAAATATACGGTATACAACAGAGGGCTTTCATTAAGGGTACCAATGGGAACAGTATCCACCGTAATCTGGCACTAGTTTCTTGTGGCAATGTGCTTTGGCTCTGGGCAATATGTGGAGATCTCAGTGGGACTATTGTGGGTTGTTCTGTCAGGGTCGCTTTGTCTCTCAAGCTTAATGCCAAATAGATGTGCACTCTTCCAGCCTATCTTGGGTACACTGCCTCCACACCTCTCTGTCCTTGGTGAAGACTTTGTGAAGGCATTATGAAGCAGGCTACACCTGTAGGCATTGCTGTCAGTGGTAGCAGCCTCACTTTTCAGGGATATTGCTGTCCTTGCTCTTGCCCAACCGGAGCAGTTGTGCTTCATGTTACCAGCACCATTACCCACACCCTCAGATAAGTTGCTGCAGCACCTGGACCAATTGTAATGAAGTTGTGCCGCATCGCGATGCTCACTGTGCACTGCTGGAGATCTTGCCACTTGTATCTTCCTCAGGCCTAATCACAACCCCCCACTAAACAAGCTGGTGCCCACCCCGGGTTGCAGCAGTGAACACGCTGCACAAGTGCAGTCTCCTTTGATGGTGTGGGTGTTCTTTTGGCACTCGTTGTTTCTCCTCAATTGGACCATGGATGGTCTTCATAGTCCTTCAGCCTTATTTGACACATCTTGGCATATGTTAATGCAGCAGAACTCACCATCTTGCGTTCCATGACACCCTCAGCCACGAAAAGTCACTTGTGCTATGGGGACACCTCAGAACCTACAGACCTTACCCTTAATGCAGGGTTGGTGTCTTGCTGTCTCTCACTAGAGGTGTTGATTCGTCACCTTCACAGCCCCCTGTCCCCTGTCCTTCAGAGCAGAATCTCCATAATGCAAGGGCACCATCACTGCCCCTCGTGAGCAGTTAATCAGCTCTTGGTTCAGGCAGCCTTTTCTGCCAGATTAGTTGAGTTTTTCGTAGGTTACCGTTCCAAACCTGGCAAGGGGAGTTGGCGGTCAGTAAACCAATCCTGGAGCTCATCAGATTCTCCTGGTTGGGGGGTGGAGCCTACTGCCACCCATAGTTGCGGAGCTCTTGTTCCTCGGCTCCAAAATAACTTCTTTATGTTGCTGATACGAGCTCGTCCTGGCCTGCCCTGAAAAGGGGTGACCTGCAGACTCTGCTGGTACCGGTGCTAGACATAAGATGCTGCTCTGGTAGGCCTGCAGGTTCGGTAGCTGCTGGCCCTTCCCAGATGACAAATGCTTGGATGGGATAGCCCTGGCATGAATTGAGTGTGGCCACGAGCCTATCTGCAGTAGCTGATTGATACACAGGAAATCCTACTTGGCCTTGACGGCCTGCCTGGGGCAAGGACGGTCTTCCTGTTGAATTCTATAAGGCCATTGAAACAATTACTGTGCCGCAGCTAGCTGGGCTCTATCAAGAGTCAGTGGCAACAGGAGTACTCCCTCCCACTGCTAGAGAGGCAGAGATCACTGCAATTCTAAAACCTGGTAGCGATGCCCTAGGCTGCTGATCCTACAGACCACTGTGTCAAATGATTTTGGAAAATAAAATCCTAGCTTGGATCATCGCAAACCGACCCAACCCACTGATGAGGGGCTTAGTGATGCCAGATAAATCTCAATATATGCTAGGCAGGGCCACATCTAACAATTTGAGGCTATTGTTTGCCCTTTTGTACCAGATACGGACTGAAATTAGTGCCCTTTTGTGTATCGGGTGGCTCCTCTATTTGAGCAGTGGCGAGTCGCCCCACAAACCCCAGAGCTGAAAAATAAAATGGTAATTAAGTTTATTTATTATCATTTTATTTTTCAGCAACCCATCCCGAACTGTCAGGACAATGTGGGGCTAGTGCTGCCGAGTGGCAGTAGCAAGGAGCTGTGTGCTTTAAAATGCCCATATCTCTTTGGCCGGCCATCTTGCGACGGCCAGCCAGACATGCGCATTTTAAACTTCTCTAACCTAGCTGTCTTAGACAGCCGGGTTAGAGAAAGCGCAGGCCTCAAGTGCTCTTGAGAGCACTGAGTGAGGTCACTCCCTCCAATCTTGGTGCTGTTGGGGGAGGGCTGTGAGAACAGCTCCAGGATTGGGTAGTGCAGTGTCCTGGTTCCAGACACCCAAGGGAGGAGGACGTTGCGCTGTAAGTAAGAAAGGTAAGCCGATTTATTATTATTATTTTTGTGCCCCACCACCCTTGGTACATGGCAGCCACCACTGTTCGTGTTATTAGACGCCCAAAGGCTTTTGACTCCCTGTTTACAGTGTTACTCAGGTTTGGATAAGCCCCAGCATCCTGGAGATAATTAAATTGCTTTACTGTGAACCTAAGGTCAGGGTGCATATCAATGGATATACTTCCATGCTGTTCCCAGTATATAGAGTATTAAGTGCAATGGGGAACCCAATCAACCATTGACAGCTTGGGCAATGTAATATGAACTGGTAAATGTGCCTACAAGGGATTTTTTTATATATTTGATTTAAATAATTTTTGCTTTTTACTTAACGCAAGTTTTAATATTTTACTTGCAGATTGATTTCTTTATATATAGTTCAAACTATTCATGCATTTGGAACGTTCCAAATGTGATCCGTCACAAGGAATTTCAGATTGGGATTCGCTCTTTCGCATAGAATATCTGCTGATCTATTAGACTCTTGGACGCTACAGTGACATTAATTTACACACTGACTTTTAAGGGTCAACCATTTTAAACTCGCATAGTCCTGAAGATGGTCTTACGGATGACAGCTTAAAAGACCGAAACGTCGACAATTGCACTTTTTTTCAGTACAGTTTTACCATAGGCTATATCCATCTGTATTAACCAGCTGATTTGCCTTATTCTAATTTGAAAAAAAGTGTACACAATTGTTACTGTGAAGTTCAAAAAAAATCTGTATTTCTTCACATCTTCCTGTTTCATTGTGTGTTTAATGATCTAGTACCTTTTACCATCATTTTTTATGATAAAATTCATTTTTTAATATACACCCGTGTTATTTGATATTTTCTGATATAATCTGATGTTTTCATATTTTCATTAGAAAACCAAAATTGTATGTGAGTTATCTGTGCATGAATAGTTTGAACTATATATAAAGAAATCAATCTGCAAGTAAAATATTAAAACTTGCGTTAAGTAAAAAGCAAAAATTATTTAAATCAAATATATTAAAAAATCCCTTGTAGGCACATTTACCAGTTCATTTCCAAGTATATAGAGGCACACAACAGAGGGGCTCCCTCTTGCCCCTTATTTTGCCCTTGCTATGGGGCTTTTAGTTACATGGCTACAGAAGAGTGATCTGCATAGGGGCATTATCTACCCAAATATACTTGTTAATTTGTCACTCTATGCTGATGACATTATGTTATTTGTAAAAAAGCTGGAAGTCAACCTGGGGGCAATCATTAACAAGATGAGGAGATATGGGGCACTGTCTGGTATACATATTAACTGGGGAAAATCTGAAATGTTCCAACTTAAAGATGTGTCCCTTACGCCACAGACAATTACCCACTATGCTGGTGAGAGAGCTTGGTTAGATACCTGGGGATATGTATAAACAGAGACAAAAACATGGTTGTCGAGACAACTAAGGCAACTATGACAATTGTGGCCCGTTAATTGAAAAACTAAGCAGGAAGGTTGAAATGTGAATAAAGCTACAACTACCAATGGCTGGCAGAGTTGCTTTGATTAAAATCTTAGTGTTGCCCAGATTTCTTTATCTAGTCGACTATATTCAAATCCCTCTTGATAAATCCTTTTATGCTAAGCTGAGCTTTGCTAAGTTGGTCTGGGGAGGGTGGAGCCCTAGATTGAACTGTGGGTCCCTTACAATACCATATGATGAAGGTGGGTTTATGGTCCCTGACATGGAGAAATGTTATCATGAGACGCAATCCCACTACACGGTGTTCTGGTTTGATCCACAGCGCTGTGTGTCCTATCTTCCTATAGAGGATGAACAGATGGAGGCTTCAAATTTCAAAACCAGTGTTGCAGCTAAAACACCTAAACTATCACTGCTTATTCAAACCCTCCACTGTACTAATTGGTTGATGTGGACCATGGCTGGGGTGACTGGAGTGGCACAGATGTACTCCCTCACCATTCCGCTCCTTAACAATCTTGCCCTTCTGCCAACACTGGATAAGGGGGTTAAGACTAGACTAGAGTAGTCTGGCCTGGTGAGACTGGGACAGCTGTACAAAAACAATACATTTATGGCACTTGCACAGTTTAGTGGAACCAGGGAGACGACTGCCATAGGCATGTCCGATTATCTTCAATTGTGGCATGCTGCATCAGATAGGGGCCCTTGTTCCCGGATGAGCCTACAGAGGTTCTCCCACTCACTTAAATGATTGTTAACCCCAGAGGCAGTGTCGGCTCCTCCGCTAAGGCGGGGGAGCGTCGCCCCACTGCTTTCAGCAGTGGAAATAAAGGAAAAATAAAATTATAATAACTCGTTGTTACTATCATTTTATTTGTTCCTGCTGCTGCAGCTTTGCGGGTGGGGCAGGGCTGCTCTGCTTTCAGAGCAGGGGGAGGACTGGTGGGCACTCTGTAAGTGTGAATGACTGTTTGGCCAGCCTTTTCGGGCTGGGCAAACAGTCATGCACACTTTGCACGTTCTCCACCCAGGCTGCATTACAGCCTGGGTGGAAAACATGCCCAGTCTCCCATTCCCTGGCTGAGCATCGAACCACTGCGCTTTCGGGCCGGCCAAACAGTCATGAGCACTTTGCATGTTCTCCACCCAGGCTGCATTACAGCCTGGGTGGAGAACATGCCCAGGCTCCCATTCCCTGGTTGAGCGCCGAACCACGGCGCTCAGACCTACCACAACGCTGCATTGAAGCGTTGTGATTGGTCAGGGGAGCCTGGGTGCATCCGGCTTCGGCCAGAGGAGAGAGACGACGACAAGGAGAGACGCGGCGAGGAGGTACGTTTTATTTTTTTTTATTTTTCCCACCTTCCTCCCCACCCCCGCCTGCTGCCCCCGCCACCCCTGATCCGTGCCAGCCGCCAGTGCCCAGAGGTAGAGGTTAGATTTCTAATCTGTATTTTTTATGCACTGAATGCTGTGCTACAGCTACCAACAAGGCCCTTGAAAATGGAAATTGGAAATGCAGAGGATATTAGTGTGGAAATTCTGCTGCACTCAAACTAAATGGTGTCTATAAAATATAAACATGAACTGCTTTATTTTCGATACCTGAATAGACAACACTGTTCCCCCTATTTCCTTCACAGAATAGGGATTGAGAAGCCTTCATACTGCTCTTGCCATTAGCAACCTAGCTGGTTTCTTTCTTTTGGCCGGGAAATGCCCCCCATTGGAGCATTGTGGGCCGAGGTGTCTCAGGTTATCAGAAAGATAGTGGGTGTGCAGATGGATTTAGTTCCATTGATAATGCTTTTGGGATTTGTTAAAAACTTCCCCAAATCAACAAGGCGATTGATGGCAGTGCTGATAATACTAGCTAGGCGTACAATGCTGTGATATATGCATGAAAGGTCTGACTCCCAAAGTATAATATTGGCTAAAAGATGCTGTTATCAGTGAGGAGACAGTGTTAGAATATCAGTCAATGCAGGTCCCACGGGCACATGTAAGGGATATTTGGAACCCTCTCAGACACTATTTAGCCATCCAGTATGAGGGAAATTATGACATTCCGTGAGTGATGTTCGTGAATATGGGTCTATGATGCACTAATTACTGACCTTGGGTTCTGTAATTAAATAATTGTATTGGCGTAGCTAGGGGGGGGCGGTGGGGGTGGACCGCCCCAGGCGGCACGAGTTTTGGGGGCCGGCGGCAGGCCCCCCCCTCCCCCTGCTCTTACCTGCGTCCGTTGCGGCCGCAAGAATCAGCAGCACCCCTCCCCCCTGATCTTACCTGTGGCCGTTGCGGCCGCATGACTCGCGTGCAACCCCCCCCCCACCTCTTTGATCAGGCCACCGTGGGCAGCAAACGCAGGGGCCTAGCTCCGCCACTGAATAATTGTCAAACTAATGGTCTACTCACTCAATGTGGAATATTTGGAATATGTTCTTGAACACCGTAGTACTGATTGAGTCACATGTATTTCATAGATATGTTCATACCATGTCAAAGTGTATGCATTATTTTTTATCAAATGTCCATGTCCAACAAATTCCTGCTCTATTGTAAGCCTATGGTATGTGTTATTCTTATGCCTGTGTTTGTTTCTCATATTTTTTTAAAATCAAAATCCAATATATAAATATTAAAAACAGAATCACCAGGGCCAGTACTACAGAAGTGCCACAGGGGCGCAACAGGTGTTTGCTCCCCTTTGTGTATGCCCCCTTCTGTAATACAGATAGCGCTGGCTCATATGTTGCGCAAGCGCTATCTCAAAAGGAAGTTCCCTCATTTGCAGGGGGGCGAGGCCCCAAGATAATGAGGGAATCTCTTTACCTCTGTGCCCGTGCCATATTATGGATGTGGGCGCAAAGAAGCTGTCAGGAGACGCACTGACAGTGCACCACAAAAAGGTGGCACACTGTCATTGCACCCCCTGATGGCAGCCCTCTGTATCCCATTTCCGGCCGGTGCAGTCCCTCCCTGCACCCGCCTGCAAGGGTATCTCTCTCCCCTCTTTAAAGTGCAGGTGGATTACCGCCTGCACAGCAAAACTCAAGGCGGCTTTGAAGCAGCCGCTCCATGTTTCACTTGAATGCGCTGTCCCCAGGGCAACACGAGTTTGCAGCTGCCCTGATGGCAGCGCATTCAACCTAGTAGGGCGCACTTTCCCTGTTTGCGCGCAGCGCACCTGTTTGAAGGTGCACTGTGGCTCAAACACGGAAAGCGTGCCCTGGTCGCCACTGGTGTGGGCCCTCAGGCTTCTGTCCTAGAAATCTTGACACACTGACTGGAAGCTTTTGACTCATGTTTATACCCAGGTTGCTGACAGTCCTTCTGTAAATCAGAAGTTCAGTTCTGGGACCTGTTCTGGGTAGTCCTGTTCTTTTGCTATTTCTAAACAGATTGTTCCAACCATGGTCTTTGTCACAAGTGTGCGTTGGACAGCAGATGGGAGCTGTGAGTCTCCACTCCGCTATGAGTCTCCTCTCAGAAGCAATCCAAAACAAGGCCACAAATATAAGGGAGACTGCCCCACATAACTACCTGTTAACCTGCGTGAAGTAGCCTCTCCCAGGGAAAAATGCCCGGAATTCACATAGGGAAATTCACTTTCTTAAAAGGGGGCCTCTGTCTACTTCCTTAAGACTACTCTATCTGACCCATTACAAAGGATTCCCAAAATTTTCTGAGAGAAGCATTGCAATTCACCTCTGCTGTCTGGGGTTCTCCCTCCACTCATCAAATGAAGAGTGCACTTGATGTGCCCATCTGACCACAGGGTCCCCCTCTGGATATTACTCCATATCACAAAAAGGCCTCAGCACACATCTATGATCATTGTGTGTGCTGATGTGGGGGTACAAAATACTACAGCTTGCTATGGGGCATTTGAGGCATAGGGTCACGCTCTCCAGAGCTGTGTAAGGGACCTTTCACTGTCCCAGCAAGGTCAACAAAAACAAGTCTCCATCCTAAATTAAGAGAGCTTTGACACAGAGAGTAACTTGTGGTGAGACCGGTGCCACAGAGATTGCACACAGGCCGCACTCAGCAAACAAGGGCCCACAGTATTGCAGAGAACAATGCACAGGATTCACTCTGCTCTCAAGGTAGCATTGCATGGTCAAACACAATTTGCCCTGCAGCTAAGGTCCTGCAGTGCACCCAAGGGTCATCCACAGAGCCTACCCCGTGCTTACACACCAGCAGCTCTCCAGGGCAAAGCCCCCAGACCTCATTGAGCAAGCAAGGCCTACTAAGCTGCCAATACTCACACACGCACACAATCAACTGCCCTACAAACAAGGCCTTGTAACGCTGCAGCGGACCACCACATTGCATAGCGTCAGACAAGATGACGCTTCAAACAAAGGCCTACTGTGCTTCTGAGGGTCACACACACACACACGTTATCCTGCATGTAGGGACCAAAAGCACTACACAGGACTTTAACTGCTCAGTGAACAATCGCAGAACGGGCACACTCAGCTCACCCTCTTCTCTGGGACCACTTCTTTGCAGTAGCATCACAAGTGAACCCTCACCCTGTGTTAATGAACACCACAAAACACTATGGGGTCAAAGTGTAGGGCCCATGAGGTTTTTGTTCTGGGAGACCTTATTTTGGTGTCAGTAACCACTGGGCACATAAGGCTGCAGCACTGCAGGAGAACCTTGAGCTGACGTCACTGACTCTGCAGCCTGCAAGGCTGTAGTACTGGCGGCCCCCAAGTCTGATGACAGCTGATGAATAAACACATTCTAATTAAAGATCCATTGTTTGTCCAAGGATGTCTAGGGGCCCACACATAGTGTGGGAAGCCACTTTCCTGTGCTCGTCACCAATGTCTGAAGAGCTCTGCGTGGAGAGGAAGTCACCGCCAGGTGATGCAAAGGACTCTGGGACGCTTTGCATGAGTCAAAGGGCACGGTAGCCTCGCGCAGTGGCCTCGGCGTGCTTACTCTGCGCTCCGCAGGCACCATACGCAAAGCATCTGCCCTTATCTCCTCCACCTCGGAGGGCCCCACCCTAGTTACCGAAGGAACAGGGATGTTTGTCATCGGTAAACAGCGCTGGCCCTGGCCCTTCAGTGCCATCAGCGCAAGGGAGGGACGGGGAATCACGGCTATTCGGGGTCAGCAATGGAATTGCCCGCAGGCTCTCTAAACAGATATACAATTGGAAAGAAACTTCTGAGAGAGGTGGTTTGTGGAGGCGGGTATTGGTTAGGATGATGACAGAGAGCCACTGGGGCGCTGCCAGACCCATGCCTTCAGTGGAAGTCGGCGCCACACCCTTCGGTGGCGGGAAGCCTGTTAAGGTGGTATGTAGTTATGTACGCAAAAGCTTACCCTGGATAAAGGCGGCCTCCCCCTGCCACTCGCCCGCAGAGAGTGTGTATGCTGCGGCAGCAGGAGGCGGGGCCCCTCCTGTATCCACCATTCAACATCCTACAAATGTACACACCGCAATTCATAAACTCGGAGGTTCACACCTTCTTTATCGCTCGAGTGTTTGCGCTCTGATGTTCACAAAGGCCGTACAGACTCGAGGCCTGGAGGCATACAATCTGATAAACGATTGACAGCTACACCCAGCGCACGCGCTCTTCCCTCAGTGTGGTGTATTATGGGCCACTGGAATTATGAGGCAGAGGAAGACCACATAAGGCGGCAGCGTTGACTAAGTTTTGCTTCAAGAAAAGGCAAATTGGGCAGCATAATGGCGCACATTGTGTGATATCGTTAGTCCATTATTTTCGCATATTTTAGGCCTCAACTATTAAACAGCACAACCTGTCTGTTGGCAAAAAGACCTAGGGGCAGATTTACAAGCCCCTTGCGACAACTTTACGCCGCCGTTGCGTCACTTCTGTGACGCAGCGGCATCGTAAATAATGCGCCACATTGCGACATATTTACAACGTGACGCATCTAGGGAGATGCATCACGTTGTAAAGCCCTGCGCTACATTATACCTGCGTCAGGTATAATGTATGCAGGGTGGGCGTTCCCACGCAGGAAAGCCTCGTAAAAGTGACGCAGTGAAATCTACAAGATTTCACTGAGTCACTTTTACGACGCCACTGCGTCAAAACCTTGCGCCTGCTTGAAGCAGGCGTAAGGAGTGACGCAGCATGTTAGGAATAGGCATTCCTAACCATTGCTGGAGTTGCGTCGTACTTGCGACACGACTCCAGCAATGCGCTGCCCTTACGCCGACAAGATGCGTCACGCATCTGTCTATCCTTGCGCCACGGTGTGCCGCATTGTAAATGGGGCGCATCCATAATGGCGCAAGGGTTTTTTTCCGTGTCGCAATTTAACTGGCGCATCTGCGCCAGTTCTTGTAAATCTGCCCCCTATTGTCTGCTCGCAGTAGGCCTATAGCTAAACCCATTGCTTATCACTGGTAGGCTTTATTGCTGTTATCATTTACTTACTTTTTATTCGTCAGCTTTACTTCTTCTTCTTGTGTTTGTCACATCCCTGGAGCATGGGTGTAATGCTTGTGTCCTTCCATTGCTCACTTTTGAAGCACTATTTGCATCTTTTTGTTTAAGCACCCCATGAGAGTGCATGCAACTTCCATCTGTCTCCCTCTTGTATCGATCTTCACTCCTCCGCATTCCATGTTGCTCTATCTCACCGAGTGCTTCTCCCCAGCCTCCTCTGTGTTGTGCTCGCCCCGGTATGCTTCTCTCCTCCACGTTCCTTTCTAGCCTGTGTTCTTCCTTTCGAACAGCTCCACGTTCCTCTCTTTCACTGTGTTGCTTTCCCCCTGCCCTCACTATTGCTTCTCCTACCCTAGCCTTCTGTGTTGCTTCTGCCCTCTGTGTTGCTTCTGCACTCTGTGTTGCTTGGCCCTCCGTATTGCTTCTTTCCTTCTTGCGCCCTCCGTATTGCTTCCACCCCTACCTCTCCCTCCATGTTGCTTCCCCCAACCCGCGCCTCAAAAAAAAAGAAAAAAATTATTTTTACACTACTCTTTAAAAATTAGCATTTACCGATCCAATTTGTTAAATAAAATGAAAAAAAGTTCCTGCCTCATTTTGTAAAGCACGAGCATGCGTGTTGCACGCACCGTAAAATGAGATGGACAGACATGCTATAGTGCCATTTTTTGTTTACTCTTTAGTCATGCTGCATAGCATCTGGGATGTTGTACACAGCATCCCAAAAAAACGTCGGCATAGCCAATAGGTCCAAAAGGTGAGCCCTCTTGGCTTTGCTTGTACTTGTTACCCATCTTAACACTGTTTGGGCAATCGTTTCACCTAATTAGTACCAGTTTAACACCCAAACACAGCAATAACTAGCAATAAGCAACCAAAAGGTGAGTAACCAACCTTTGCTTGAGGGCTTTCAACTGCGCAGGTCCACCTGTCGCTGCCGTTTTAGTAACTTTTCATCAGTTTGCGTTAGGAACAAGGAGCATATTAGCAAGACCCACGTTAAAATTATCGCCGTTTTAGCGGCAGGAAACTGCCGCTAAAACGGCGATAATGGGCTTGCTAATATGCGTTATAGAATTCAATAGAAGCCCAGGTTAGATGTGCAGGACATCTAACCTGGGCTTCTATTGGAATTCCATAACGCATATTAGCAAGCCCATTATCGCCGTTTAGCGGCAGTTTCCTGCCGCTAAAACGGCGATAATTTTAATGTGGGTCTTGCTAATATGCCCCAAAATTTTTCGTTAAAATTTCAAATTAAGCAGCAAATTATGTATTATGTGGCCAATACAGCAAATACATAATTTTTCAGAAAGCGCCACTGCCACCGCGTCGCACAATCCCAGTGGCCCTGAGTGTACAGGCAGAGAGATGCATGTCGGTTACAGTAAAAGCATGGGAGGGGCAGCGGGGAGTGTCTCATGTCAGGGCCAAGGAGCATTTTCAACTACCATTTCTACTTTCAAATATTGACAAAAACTGAGCCCTAAGATAAGAACAAGTGATTGCTGCAGGTCTATATTGAAGAGCAATAACACAACATACAGGTGTGCCATTTGAAGGCAAGGAAAACAAGGCCATACTCAGAACCCCTACAAAGGAGATGGTGGACACCTCTGAAAATTTCAAGAGCTCAGATAGTTTTTTTCTAAATAATGAGGGATATTCAAGGACTCCAGGGAACACATAGAAAAGGATCTAGGGCCAGATGTAGGTAAACTCATTTGTGCGAGTCCTTAATAGCGATTTTTAGCGAATCACTATTAAGGACTCGCAAAATGGAATGTAGGTAGGAATCGCAATATTAATTGCGATTCCTTAATATTCCTCAATTGCGAATTGCAAATTGCAATTCGCAATTAAGGAATACCTTCCCATTCATTCCTATGGGCCTAGAGGCCCATAGGAATGAATGGGAAGACATTCGCAATTTGCGAGTATCCATTAGGTACTCGCAAATTGCGAATGCATTTTCAAGGGTGTCAAAAGGACACCCTTTTGCACCCCTGAAAAATGTATGTGTGCGCCACATGGCACTTTGAAAAATGCAAAAAAGTGCATTTTTCAAAGAAATTGCAAATTACCACCAGCTTGAAGTTGGTGGTAATTTGCGATTCCTTAAGCCCAAATCGCAGACTTTCTTGGCTTCCGGCATTGCATTTAAGGAATCGCAATTTGCAATTCCTTAAAGGCAGTCGCAAAATAGGGAATCGCAAAATTTGCGAATCCTTATTTTGCGAGTAGGTTTTTCCTACCTACATTGCACAGGGCTATTTTGCGGTCGCAAACGTTGAAATTCTGCGAATTTCAGCGTTTGCGATCGCTATTTCGCTTCCTACATCTGGCCCTTAATCTCCACCCGCCCCCAAAGGAATCCCACTTAAATGTGGGGAAGGCAATCTGCCATTAGCACAGCATTGCATCATTTGCCACATAAATAAATAAATCAAGAGCTGGGTGTCTCCTTTGATATTCTGTGGCAGTAAAATTCTAGGTGTGAGATCGTCTAGACTATAAGTGTAAATTAATTTTTGGCTAATGTGTAGAACTTTAAAATGAATGCCATCCTCAATGGGATGCTACTACGCAAAGAGTAGAACAGAAGATATGGCAGCCATGTTTTGAACTCTTGGGGATTGGTAAGTTGATTACCAAACAGACTGATATTTAAACTGTTGGAGCAGTCAAGGTAGACTTGGCCATGAAACCAGACACTATTCTGCTGGAAGAGTCATAAATGCTGAAGACACAAGTAAGGTGCTCATGCACCCTACTCTCCTCTAGTGCCACCATGCATGAACTTCAAGCATCTAACAGTAGAACCAGGAATTGCATCTATAGAAAGCTGTTAATATTATTGGAGGGCTCATAAAGCTCTATGTATCTCCTTTTAGTTACAGCTTTAGAGCGAGTATGTCCACCCGAACCATGTGTGACCCTCGTAAAAGAATGCGCACCACTGCACTGCATACCCTGAGCACCCACCTTAGTTCCAAGTTTTCCGACCTGCTTTGGAATGAGGCATCCTCATAACAGCGTTCTTGCTCAGAGACCAGTGTCTCTACAACCAAGCTTCAGGCTATGTACATGAGACAATAGGCATTTCTGTATAGTTTCTTGTTGGAATCCACCACAAAGGTACCTCTGAAGTGAATCTTCTTTACGTGATGTGAGATGAGGGAAACATACACATCACACAGGAGACCATTGAATTTTCTCATGACTTGTTGTGGCGCACATATAGGTTTTAGTATATGGTATTGGTTGGTAATGTCAGAATTTGAAGAAAGCAATCATGCTAAATCCCAAGGGTACTGGGACCACATGCCAGAAAAGGGAATGGATAATGTATCCCGCAGATAAACACATCAGAGAACATGATAGCTGATGTGATCGAAAACGCACAAAGGCAAAGATTACCAAGTGAACAAGGCATGAGAATAGATGACAACTGCAAATATTGCTCTTCACAGCTTCGCATAGCTCCTGGGTGGGATCCACACTTTCGATTGCAGGAGTTCCTTCTTACAGAGTAAGAGAAAAGGGAAATTCATTTACTAGAATACTAGTGAATATGTCATTGTTAGGGTGCTGAATGGGACCTGGGTGTATGCTCCTTTTGACTCTGTAAGTTTGCTGCGCTGCACGCAGTTTTAATTGGCAGGTATCCCTTAGCAACGGAGGAGTGGTGTCATAGACCACATAGCCGAACCTGTCTGCGTGTTTGCTCTGTGTGAGAGAGTGTGAGGAAAGTGGTGTATTATATGGTGTGGTTGTGAGACCTCCCTGTGAAATACACTCACAATAACATCTCGGTCCAGTCAGGCTCGTTTGTAAAACCTTTAGCTCAACCCTGGGTAGCTGGGGCTTCGAGCAGTAAGATTTAAACAAAGGAACAAGTGTAAAGCATTTAGAAGCACCAAAACAATTGAATACAAAATTCCCACAACATGAAAGAAACCTGACACCAATTTAAAAAATAGATCTAATTTTTATGAATTTTTGGACACTAAAATTAACAAAATCAACGGAGGGTTCCAGAGCTATAGATTTTAAGTAAAATGTAAATCATTGCTTTTCACTCAAAATATAAACAAGTATCGGCAACTACTGTGGTTAGCGGAAACTTTGTAAACTTTGTAAAACTTTTATAAAGTTTTGTTTGGGTACTCCAGCCTGCTTTTGTGACCAGTTCCAGCAGAGAGTAGGTCAAGGGGACCAGTAAGGAATTGAAGAACAATTACCTTGTCACCAAAGCTGTCTCAAGTCCAGTTCCAGACTCTATGGGCATACCGCATTATACATCAATGGAGTGGTCCTGATGCATGGCATACAGAATGCTAAATATGCTGGATGATGCTGAGCATGCTGGGTGGTCGACAGTGGGCTTCCTGGGGCTAATCCTCAGTCCACGGTCTCAATGGGGCAACTTTGACCACAGGGGTCGATGTCCCTCGAAGTCCTGGTGGGTCCAGCTAAAGTCCCGATGTCACTGGACTACTGATCTTCGGTCACAACGAAACCTGTAGTTCCCTTTAGTGAAGGCTAGTGTCCATCTTGAGTGACCAAACTGCACTCCGATGACTCTCCAAGCCCAGGTCCGGCAGACTCAGGTGCAACGTCTGAGCATTGGACCTCGGTCTTCCAGGCTGTTTATCGGTGGTCAGTGGTAAAGAAGCGAGTATGGCTATTGACTAGCCAAAGCGGACTTCATCAGCTTTTGTGCCCTGGAGCTGTAATAGGAAGTCACCCAACTGGCTATTGGAGTTCACCTCTTCTGTCTGGGCTCAGGGGCCGACTTCTCCCCAAGCAGGGCGGCACAGGTACAGTCCTCTCTCTGGTAGCCCAGGAGCAGGAAGAGCAGTCCAGTCGTCGGTGCATCCTCTTTTGCCAAGTCCAGGGAACAGCAGGGTAGTCCTTCTTCAGTCTTCTCTCCAGTACAGATTTGATCTGGAGTCCGGATGCCAGGGGTGCCATATTTATGTCCAGAGAGTGCCCTCAGGGGATGCGGCAGTTGCAAGTCACTAGGTCCCCTTTTGTCTGATAACTTCCTGCAATGTGTGGCATCTAGTTATCCCAGAGTGCACTATTCTGCCCACTCCCAAGATGAAAGAACCCCTCTCTCGGTGTATGTAGCTTGGTAGCCCACCCTAGAGGGGTAGCTACCTGAGGTCTACCTGTCCATGGGAAAACTGGTTTGGCAACTGCTTTACCCTCTGTGTCCCCAGCACCAACCCATCTACCAGAACAAAATAGAAGCCGCTCTTGTGTGTGCCCACCATTTGCCCTTCAAAGGCAGCTTCCTCTTTGAAGCTCACCTTTAAGGCTCACACCCTGTGTGACTTCCTGCCAGGCGGAGGTAACACCTCTCTCAATGGCAGGCCTCTATTGTTTTCTTTCCTGGGAGTCATTAACGCATCTCCTCACGCAGGCAGAAGGCTGTCTAGTGGCCTGTGTCTGTGAATACCAACTGGAAAACTTGGGCAACAGAGTGGCAACTTTCTAAAAGTTGCTTTTACACATAAGTTACATTAAATTTGACTTAGGCATCAAGTTGGGTTTAGCGTAACGATTTTTTGATACCTTGAAGTACCAACTTTAATAGTCCCATTCAGGAGTTAGTAAAGTTGAGTTGTTAGCATGTAACCCTGTGCTTGCCAGTGGTGCTACCAGCCTTTCTGCCATAAAAAAGACAGTTTAGGGTTTTTACTGTTAGGACATATGAAAATACATGTCCAACTTTTTATTATACAGCACCGTATCTTGGGCCTTGATAGGCCTGCTGTAGGGGTCAATTATATAAATTAAGAAAGGAGGCCTGGACTTTGTCATTAGTTTAAAGGACAAAGTCAAGTTAGCACTTTAAAACTGCTCTGCCAGTTTGCAGTGGCAGGCTCAGAGACGTTTTACTTTGTCACACTCAGGGTGGCACAATAAGTGCTGCAGCGCTTGAGGAACACCTATTGCCATATATACTAAAGACTTGCAAGTAGGTTAACTTCTGCCATTTTGGGCCAATCAAACATATACTTTTCAGGGGTCAGAGCACTAACACTGAGGTCTGAGTAGCAGGTCTCAGTGCACTCACAGAGTCATTACATCAGACCCAAAAGTAAAAAAAGTGGGACATAAAGTGGGTATGAAATTGAAAACCCCATTTCCTCACAGAGCATGATTGGCAAGGCAGGCAGATCAGTGTGTCTGAAGTATTCCTGTGGCAGAATGTTCTTGCAAATTCAGGAAGAGGGAGTGAGAGATCATGGTGATGCTCTGCACCCCCCTGGGATGCACCCTGCAACAGGATCCTGCCTCAGAAGGGACCTCTATGTTGGAACAGAACCTAAGGAGGATCCGGGCCTTAGGCTCAGGCTGTTGGGTGGCGTGGTCCCTCTCTCAATTCTGGAGAACAGAAAAACTCTGGACTTGCAGACGGCCTAGTGCTGCAGACCATTACAGGAGGTCCATAAGTGGAAGAGACGTATCGATCAACATAAGAGACACCAACCTTGTTAATGAGCTGGGCACCTCATCAGTTGTCCACCCCTATTGTCTTATCATGTCTCGAGGTCGGGCACCCGCATCTACATTCACTAGACAGACATTATAGTTAGCCCATTCCCAGACTGGTCGCCTTGAGAGTGGACAAGAAGGACAGTGGCCACAATATAACCCTCCGATTTACACTGGATGTCTATGAGTCTGTTCTCAATTCAAGCTATTGGGTGTGCAGAGTTAGGTGTGCAGAGTTAGGTGTGCCCTGGGGCCAGGTTATAGGGTAGTCTAGGAAGCCTGTGAAGAGAAATCTTTCAGAGAGTTCAGAGGACACTACTGCCCTGGAACCGTATGTGGTAAAGTGACTCTGGTTGCATGTGCTGAGATATGTGTCTCAGAGTGTTTGCGCTGTTCTTGGCTATGCTTCGATGGTCTTGATGGGACTAAGCCCACAAAGAAGGAACATTTAATGAGTTAGTTCCCATGTGACAGCACTCTACACCAGTAGCAAATGGGTTTCAGCGCGCGCAATGAAATTTGTTTTATTTATTTATTTCTTTACATTACTCCGGTCGGCCGTGAGCCGGAGTTTACTACCCCCCACCCTGCCCCTCCCCCGCCCCACCGCCCCACAGCACTCCCACCACGGGCCGCTACTGCTCTACACACACCTGTAGTTCTACAACCTCTAGTAAAAAATTGTCAGCATACGATCTAGGAGCCTTGGCTGACTTAACGCTAGGTGGGGGTCACCCTGTTAGTAGTGGTTATGTAAGCAGGCAGTATTCATCCAGAGGAAAAATTGATAAACATCTGCACTATACACATCCATACACAAGACCATTAACTTACTCTGTTCACCAGCATTGTTGAGCCCTCTGTGTCCTTTACTAGTGGGGATAAGAAATTATGTTTCGTCCTATGAATTTTGTTGCACACAGGGGGACAAGGAGGCATTGGGGCTTTACGCCAGCACAGTTCGGCAAAGCAGGTTATTGTTCACCATGATCAAGAGGGTAATGGGCCTGATATTTGCACTCTTAATCCTAGCAGGGCTTTCTTTGCTGTACAGAGAGATCTAATGCACATCATTGACTCTGTTGAAAGAGACCCATCCAACAATGAGCCAGTGTCACATGGTCCTTTTTGTCAGAAATGTCTTTTGGCCATGGAACTTACCAGAATAGTAAAGAACATTCTATTTTAGGGCTACATGCTTAATAACCTGGACAAGGGCAAGAAGCGACTGATCATAGTTAGCTTGGTAGTGATTGACCTGAGTGTCAACAATATTGTCAGAGGAGAAACACAGCCGTTGACGTTTTGGAGCAGTGTTGGCTTATTACACCTCTTTGCCTGCCCTGAAATTTCGATGCCCCACCACATTTTTATTTCAAACTTATTGCCAAGGGCGGCTATGGATCTCAGCATCTCTCCTGGACTTCGACTTCTGTGCTGCTGCTCAGGGTTCAACATTTTCTCACACACTATTGAATAGCTGCAAGTGCACACCCCAAGCTCTGTAACGTGGAACCTATAATATGCAGATACCCACTAAGGGGCAGATGTACAACCGTTTTTGCGGTCGCAAACGGGAATTCGGCCTGTTTGCGACCGCAAAATTGGGCCTGCCCCATGCACAAACCATATTTTGCAAGTCGGTAACCTATTACAGACTCGCAAAATATGGTTTGCGACTCGCTGTTAGGAAGGGGCGTGCCAAGGGCGTCCCTTCCTAATAGCGAGTCTCACAGCAATGTATAATTCTTTTCCAATCGCATTTGCGGTTTACCACCTACTTCAAGTAGATGGTAAGCCACTCGCAAACGGGAGGGGTCCCCAGGGGACCCCTTCCCCTTTGTGAATGGGTACTAAAATATGTTTTAAGAGCAGGCAGTGGTCCCAGGGACCACTGCCTGCCCTTAAAAAATGAAACTGAAAAGTTTCATTTTTCGTTTTTTAATTGCATCCCGGGCTGCATTAAAAAAAAAACAGCTTTATTTAAAAAGCAGTCACAGACATGGTGGTCTGCTGACCCCAGCAGGCCACCATCCCTGTGATTGCTAGCCATTCCCAATGGGGTCGCAAATTGCGCTTGCCTCATGAATATTGATTAGGCATGCAATTTGAGACCCCATTGGGAATCGCAAACAGTGTCTGAGACACTGTTGTACATTCACTCTAGAGAGTCGCAAATTGCGAGTCTTAATTCGGCTCAATTTGCGACTCACTAAAGTGAATGGTCGTACATCTGGCCCTAGAACTATTGAAGCCTTGCTCTTATACCATAACGAGATGCACCTCCATGAACATAAGCTATATGATGCACTGTGACATGAGACAAAATCCATCAATGCTGATGTTATGGCATTTTCCTTTCCAGCCAAGAATTGGCCATTCTTAAGCATCATTCTGTCCTTCGGAGATGGCAACAATCCAGCGGGAAAATTGATAAAAAACCTATGAGACCCAACTTTTACTTGTCACAGACCATATGTTAGCTGTGACATTAGTGTCTATACCTTTCAAATGACTCTGTTGTGCCAGATCACATCCCTTGCGTTCTTCTTGGACTACTAACCCATGGCCCATATCCCCTTTGATCCCAGTAAACTCGGGAAACATCCTGTGCCTCGACCTCCCAAGGGGTGAAAATGGGTGCAAATCTGAGGTGGTTTTGTGCCACAATATCACGGTTGAAATATCAACAGATAAATTGTCACAATAATATCCATTCGGAAAATATCGGCATGGAGGAGTTGATAATAGTTTATGTACCTTTACCTTGATGATATTTTGGGAGTCAATTTTATGGTGACAATACATCTAGTGGTCAACTATTACAATAACAATCCTGTAACATACTGGGACATATACACTGTAGACTTCAGTGCCTGTAGTTTCCAACTTCAATTGAGCTCAAACCATTGTACATGCTTTTTATTGCCAACTACTGACTGCGCGAGCCAACTATAAGGCATCATCGCAGTGGACAGGCGGCCTAATACCCTTCACAGCACTTCTGGTTGAATTCCGGGACTGCATAATGGCACATAGAGATCAGGTTATGACACAGAAGTACAGTGTCAGTGAAACTTTGAGCCACTCTCCACTTAGTTCCATGATATTTTACCCACCTCCAAAAGATACCTTAACATTTAATTTCAGTTAAACATCTTCATATGGATCCCAGTCCTAAAGAACTTTTTCTGCATTGCCCTGTTTCTCCAGCAGTAAACATACAAATATATTTTACATCACCTGACAAAAAATGTTCTGTGAAAAGGTGCTGCAGATCTTAACTACTGGTTGCATCAGTCAAACGCAAGCATGTCATCGGTTCTTCGTCAGTCTCCTCTCATAGGCTCAACGAGGATACTGATTATGTCAATTTTTCCACTGGAAATGGTAGCCCTGAGGTTGCTTTTTAGTTGCTGTCTGGGACAGGGAATTGCCATCTTAGGGCCTTCTTTATGAGGCCTTGCGACAGTTTTGCGCTTCCGTTGCGTGTCGCATCTGATGGCGTAAGGGTGGCGCATTGCTGGAGTCGTGTCGCAAGCGCGACGCAACTCCAGCAATGCTCAGGGGCCGCCCATACCTAACGTGGTGCGCCACTCCTTACGCAGGCGTAAGGATTTGTCGCAGCGGCGTCGTAAAACTGATGCAGTGAAATCTTGTAGATTTCACTGCGTCACTTTTACGAGGCTTTCCTGCGATGGAACGCCCACCCTGCGACGGAACGCCCACATGAGGCCTGACGCAGGTTTCATGTGGCGCAGGGCTTTACAACGTGACGCATCTCCCTAGATGCGTCACGTTGTAAATAAGGCGCAACGTGGCGCATGGTTTACGCCGCCGCTGCGTCACAGAAGTGACGCAATGGCAGCGCAAAAGTGGCGCAAGGGCCTTGTAAATCTGCCCCCTGCACTACATTATACCTGCGTCAGGTATAATGTATGCAGGGGGGGGGCGTTCCCACGCAAGTAAGCCTTGTAGAAGTGACACTGCGCCACTTCTAGGACGCAAATGCGTCAAAACCTTACGCCTGCCTCATGGCAGGCGTAATGGTGACGCAGTGCTATATCCATAGCCCTCCCCCTGCATTGCTGGAGTTGCGTCACGCTTCCGACACAACTCCAGCAATGCGTCATTTTTGCGCCAACAGATACGTCAGTAAAACTGACGTATCTATCATTCCTTGCGACATGATGCGTCATACAGTAAATATGACGCATCCATCATGTCGCACGGAGGGAGCAATGAAAAGTGACGCATTGCTGTTTTCACGCAGCGATGCGTCACTTTTCCTAAATGAGGCCCTTAGCTGTAAAGCAGTGTACGCAATCATGCATTCTTCTTTGTTGGACTCACATTTTCTCTTGCATTGTTTAACAACGAAGACATCAGTAAATCACTGAGTCCCCATTGAATTAGCAGGTAAAGACAATAGCCCCCCTCCCCTCCCCTCCCCTTTGGCCTTGTTAGGGCTGAACGTTAGCAGTGCAATCTCCGGGCCTGATTTAGAGCTTGGCAACAGGCTATGACGTATATTCAGCCCACCTTATTCAAGTGCATTATACCCTACGGCATTTGTAATAGGGCAGACGGGATATCCGTCACGTTACCACGGAGTTGGCCGTCTGCCAATCTCTAAATCAGGCCCTTTAATTGCACCACACACAGACTAGCTCAAGAATTCACTCCATAAACGCTTGGGGGAGGGGAGGGACAGGTTCAGTTAGTAAACACAGCCTCCAGCGGATGTGCACTTGTGAACGTGTTTCTTTCAGGGCTTTTCATTGTGTTTGCCAAGAGGTGTAACAGCTCTATTTAGAAACTTTTATGGTGCAGCACCTCACAGAGAGGTGCAGAATACATGTGCGCTTGCTGTGAGTACATAGATTGTGTGAATGATTCAATGAAATACCGAGAGAAATTAATTTAAACTCTCAAAATGAACTTGGGCGAGAACCCTCCAAGTATCACACATCCTTCACATCTTTCAACAGGCACTGGCAAAGCCAATAGGTTTTGCATATGGGAGATCTATTGGTTTTGTCAAAATGTTTTACATGTTGCACAGCAGTGCAAGTTGCTGGGCAGCATGGCTTACAGTTAAAAAAAAGAAAGTGCTGTGACGCAGCAAGCATTGAGCACGTCATAACATTTTTTTCTTTAAGTCATGTAGCACAGCAGCCCGGGCTTCTGTGCTATATTTGTAAAAACAGCGCAGAAGCATGGGGGTCAAGCAAAACAAGGGAGGAGGGTGCAAGTGGGAAACAAACCACGGACAGTAGGAAGGAGCGCGGGGGTGGGAAAACAAACCATGGGCAGCGGGAGGAGGGCAGGGAAGGTAGGTGGGGAACAAACCATGGACAGAGGGAGACGTCCGGGTGGGTGGGGAAGAAACCATGGACAACAGGAAGAGGGCAGGGAACTGTTGGGAAAGAAATAACAGCAGGAGGAGGGCAAGGGGGAAGAAGCAACACAAAGGAGGGAGCAGTTACAGCAGGAAGAGGGCGAGGGCGAGGTGAGGGAGAGTGACTGCAGACTCATGCACTCTATAGGATTGCATTTAAAGGAGTAAAAAAAGAGTACTTACAGGTGTCTGCGGCCAGTGGAAGGACAATGGCCGCAGACAGGAAGCTGTACTTGGTCCATGCTCAATGGCAGGCACAGATATGAAGCCCGAGAAGGAAGTCGAGACGAGGATGAGTCTCTGACCAATAAGAAGCAAGGAAACCAAGGTGATGTCGTAGTCAACCAATGGTAAGTAACAGTAAGCTATGGGCAGGGTCTAAGCCTGTTTTAATTTTTGTTTTTGTGTACAAGAGATTTCGCAAGCACAGGGCAATTGCTGTGCAGGCGAAACCTAAAAACTGCCAAAGCCCAACCATTGGCTGCACGGAGCTCAGTACTGACAAATCTGTGCTCGGAACTTATTTTATTTTTCGTCACCGTAACCTGCTTCTATGATTTTAAAACATCATATTCTTGTACCTTCTTCTTCTTATTCTGTACCATCCATGTATTTATGAAAAGCGTTCTAACATCACCTTCAATAATGTTCACACAGTAAAAAAATGGATGCAGGAATAAACCCAGGAGTTTATGAGTGGAACCCAGTGCCAATGAGTATGACCTAATCTCAAAACAACTAGACAGCTCAAGAGGGGAAGCATTATTGATATGGCCATTGTCGTGTACCTAGAACCATGGAAGGCTCCACAAAGAAATCTCTTTGGCATGATCTGTTACCAGTGCTTTGGGTTTTTCTGGGCTTTTTTCTCTGGATCTTAGTCCACACCGGAGAGAACCCCTTCCCCTGAGGCTGGTTGTAATAGAACTATAGTGCACATGAAAGGAAATTGCGCTTGAACATGTCTGGACCCCTGATGATTTAGTTCAATATTGAATTTGAGTGATAAGCTGGCCCTTTTGGCATATCCTGTGTTCACATTGTATTTGAAGAAGCTCTGCACATACGTGTAGAGAAAGATTAAGCCAGAGGCAGAATGATTGGTCGTCTCCCCTGGAGCGATGAGCATAATACCGCCAGGCTGAGGAAGAGGCATTTCTGCTGTTGCAGCTGAAGGAGAAGAGACAGACTGCCCTGATGTAGAGAATCACCTTTATTCAGCCAGCTCCTAAGTCCAGTATTCCTGTGAGGAGTTAACAAGGACCAAGCCTGTCAGCACAGCCTACCTCATCTTGTGATTTCCAGATGCAATCAATATCAATGTCAACATACGACCTCTTGTGTCTAAACACACATCCCTACACCTGTGAAACACGTCTACAAGTGAGGCTGATGTCAGTCTGATACACATGTGCCAGTCCCAAATATTGATTTGGGATCCCGCTGTGAACCCTTCGATGTGCAACTGTGTTGGAAATTTGGTGTTTCTGTAGGGTCACCTCTGATTTTTTGCCTTTTTGCTGAACCCTATTTTTGATGGCAATGGAACTGCATGCACTTTACAGTTTGTTAACCAGTAGTAAAGTGCTGGTGCTCCTCCTTTCAACATGATGAAAGTGGCATACCCCTAATTGGCAACTTTACCTATAAGTTCCTAGTATATGGCACAGAGTGTACCAGGGCCTGTAAGTTAAACGCCACGAGTGGGCTGCAGCACCCATTGTGCCACCCACTATAGAGACAAAGCAAGCATGACTGCAAAATAACCCTTTTTGACAGGCCTCAACTATCTTTTTTTTTTTTTTAAACAGATTTTATTTGTCTAAATAACACATATGGCGCAGATCTCTGTACCCCAGAGACAACTGCCGCATATAAGATACAAAAATTGACTTTGACTATTTTTTCATATTGAAAGACAGGAGAATATGAAAGGCAATACAAATAAAATCAAACCCTCCAAACAACCAACCCCCCCCACCCTCCCCACCCCCCGGCGCACTGTCCCCTTATTCCGGAGCAACGTATCACTGACTCGAACTGCCATTGATCGACATAAGAGTCCATCGTCCACAAAGCAATTTCCTGCCTAGGAATTGCAGACAAAACACAAATAGATGCAAAGAGCGGGAGAGACCAGTAGTAAGGGATATGAAGGTCACACTGGGTCTCGGCTTCGGTCCCCCCACGGCGGTTCAAGCTCCAGGCCTCGGTAGTCCGCCCAGCGCCTCCAGATCTTATAGTGCTTCCGGGGACACCCTCTGGCTTCAAATATTGGGATCTCCAAGCCCATACAAAAGTCCATACCATTTTTCCAAGCCGAGACCGAAGGAGCAACTGCCGCCTTCCAGGCTCTAGCTATGTCCCTCTTCGCCAGGGTAAAGCCCAGGAGCATGAGATGACGCTTATAAATATTGCCCCCGATCCCTTCCATCACGTGTAGGAGGACTAGCTTCGGCGAATTAGGGAGCTCCCACCCCAGCACTTCAGAAAGACTCAACTATCTTTTTAATATTAATAAGTCACTCATATGTAAGCCTTAATGCCCATAAGGCAGGGTGCATGCTAATTAAAAGTAGGGAATATAAAAGTTTAATGTTAAACATGTCCTTACAATGAAAATGCCCTAGAGCTTTTTTCACTGCAGCAGGGTTGGCTGTTCCATAGGAAAGCAGTAGGATACATATTACGTTAAATAAAACTTATCTCTGAATATGAAGCAGCTACAAATGTAATTTATGTACTTTATGAAATATATATTACAAGACCATTTTACTGGTTGGATTTGTAATAGATAAGGAAAATGGTACTTTTAGAAAATTACATGTGCCCTGCACAAAGTCACTGGAAACTAAATCTGCATTTTGCTCACCCACTTCTGCCAGCCAGTAATTAGCATTTTAATAGGTATGAATCAGGAGTGAACATGCTCCCAGGAGCTAACAACAGACTGGCCTGAATAAGGAGAGATGACCCATCTGAACCTGACTGAATGTGTACAGATGTGGGAGGACACTAGGATTACCTCGTACACTCCCCACACACACTCCCAGCCTTCAGAGCCCACATTTAGTGTGGCTGAAAACATTGGCCTTCTTGAAAATGCTCAAAGTGGGTAGGGTTTGCCCAGTGAACCTTTACCCAATTAGTTAGGGCATCCCCAGGGTTCATTCCCACACACTTCCTTGTGCCAGGCTTAAATGTGGCACTTCCAGGCACCCACGTCTGAATGCTCCTGGACCTGTGGGAGATCAGACGAGGACTGAACCTGTTGTCTGAATCCCGAGAAGAGCATAGAAGATTGGATCTGCTCTTCCTTTGGTACTCAGGACACAGATGTGGTCTCCAAGAGTCATAGGGCTGACCTCCTGTTCAAGCTATCGGAACTCAACAAGCTACAAAATCTCTTTCCCTGCAACTGCCCAGCTGACCAGTGGCAACAGGACCTGGACTGGACCCTCCTGTGGCCCTCTGCCTGCCACCCTGTGAGTTTCTCAATACCTCCCCATAGATCCTGGGAGCTTTAAAAGTGTACTCCTGTGGTGGATTTGGACATAACAGACTAAAATCAGAAGGTAAAGTGTTTGACCAGGATGAACCTGGTTAGTGTATCCAACCTGCTCTCCTTTGCAGTCAGCATCAGATTGCGCTTAGGTCCTGTTGTACTATGACCATTGATCATCATTGGCACTTTGTTCTTCTTGACCCTATTTGTACCTAAAACTTGAAACATTCATATCTCCAGTTCCCTTTATTGGATTTGTGTCATGATGGGGTCATTTTGTTTACTACATGTTATTCTATATTTTTCTAGTTCGTTTGGGGATTGTTATTGTTTTGCATTTTGACTTTATTACTCTTTTAGCCCTGCATAAATACTTTACGCTTTGCCCTAAGTTAAGCCTGTCTGCTCTGTGCCATAGCTACCAGGGGGTTGAGCTCAGGTTTTTTTAGTGACTTTTAGTGGTTCACCCTGACAACGATTGTGATTATTACTTGAGGTGGGTAGTTACCCCTCTCAACTAATAACCCAATTTCTTACAAACGCCATTGTCACTGTGAGGTCTAAGTATCCATATTCTGACATTGCCATTGCGATCCATATCTACAAGCAATGGAGATGTGACTGCGAGGCCATGATGGTGCAACTCAGCATTACCAAGGCGATCCCATCTACTAGTGACACCAATGTCATTGTGAGGCCCAAGCCCTTGTTCCCGGGCATTGCTATTGTAATCCCCATCTACAAGCAACAACAATATCAGCTTGATACCCATGTGCCTAAACCCCTGTATTACCAGTTTGAGTCTTGTTCTATGAGTAGCACCCATTAGAGTGGGAAGGCTTACATGCGGTCACCAAACCACAGTTATACTACGGCTCCCCAAGCTGTGACCACTGGTTCCCCTATAACTGGTGACTCAAAAGAATGCTACACAGACACAGGGGCTCTGAAACTAGGGTTGCAGGAGGTGTGAAGCACACTCAGTCATCCCTGAAAGAGTTAAGTTGGAAACCTAGCTATAAAGATGTCCTTGTGGTTTTTTTTTCTTGGAGCATTTACTTTGTGTTCTAAGACAGACTGTCAAATGTGAGAAAACCTCTTGTGACAAACTGTTGGGAATTATTTTAACATGCACATTGAACTGTGCTCTTCCCTTGAATAGTGGCGCTTTTGCTGTAGCGGAGGGAAGTGCAAAAGATACATTACATTAAAGCTTTTATAACACACATGTCAAGAAAGGCATTTACTTGCTGTTAGAAATGGGATTTTTGGGTAGGCTGGGGCATGTGCCAAAGCCCGGCAGAAACCACCACTGTAGTCAGGATAAGGGAGTTACACTCCTAAAATAACCCCTGCTCACCCCCTTGGTAGCTTGGCACGAGCAGTCAGGCTTATCTTAGAGGCAGTGTGTAAAGCATTTGCACATAACCAACAGTAATACACTGTAAGCACTACAAAAGGACACCACACCAGTTTAGAAAAATATCCAATATTTTTATATACTTAAGACAAGACCAAAAACTATAAAAATCCACAATACAGTACTTAAAAATCTTCAGTTATCAAAATATGTTTGAAAAACAGTTCCTTGATGTCAATAGCTCCGTCCGGGGCTATCACGGCGTTGTGAGCAAACAAATCCAAACAGTTCTGGCTGACCGCGGCGTCGCGGGCCAGCTACGGTGTCGGGAAGACCCGCAAACAGTACCTTTGAGAAATGCAGGGCGTCGGCGACCTCTCGTTGAGCTTCCGAGAGCACGGCGTCCGCAGGCGTCGGTTCCAGAGGTCGGTGCAGGAGTCGTCGGGGCCCTTGAAGTCACACGCGTTGCGGATCGAACTCCTCTCTGTTGAAGTCAGGAGCGCTGGTGTCGGCAGGCGTCGGGTGCTGCGGTGCGAAGTGCAGCGGTGCAGCGTGCGGTGCCCTCAGGTCACGGTGCGAGCAGCGGCTTGGTGGCGGCGTCAGATGGCGTCGTCGGTGAGACCAGGGTCGCGGTGTGAAGTGAATGCGGTGCTCGTCGCGGTGCTGGCAGGTCGCGGTACAAGCAGCGGCGTCGTCGTTGCTGAAGCGCTGTCGTCGGCTGGCGAACTGGAGTCGATGGCGCCGGCGTCGGTAGGCCAAGGCTGCGGTGCGGGATGAGGGCGGGGCGTCGTGTGACTTTACGAGCGGTGCCTTCGAACCACGGTGCAAGCAGCGGTGTAGATTTCTGCGTGGAGCGGCGTCGTCGGGGATACCAAGGCGTCGTCGCGAGGCGGTGCGGAGTGCGGTGCCCACAGGTCGCGGTGCGAGCAGCGGCTCGGTGGCGGCATCAGCAGGCGTCGTCGGTGAGACCAGGGTCGTGGTGCGGCGGTGCCCTCTGCGGTGCCTTCAGGACACGGAGTCGGCAGCGGCGTCGTAGACGGCGTCGGGTTGCTTTTTCTTCTGTTGCAGCACAAAACACACAGTCCCCAGTGCTGAGGGCAGAAGAACTTGAAGTCTTTGCTGTTCCTGAGACTTCTTGAACAGGGGGCAAGCTCTACCTCAAGCCCTTGGAGAAACTCACAAAAGTAGATTGCAGAAAGTCCAGTCCAGTCCTTTCACTGCCCAAGACAGAAGCAGCCACTGCAGGCCAACACAGCAAAGCACACAGAAAAGTGGTAGTTCCTCCTCACAGCTTCTCCAGCTCTTCTTCTTGGCAGTCTTCTTGGTCCAAAAGAGTTCTAAAATTCAGGGGTCTGGGCCTCAATATTTATATCCCAAAATCCTTTGATCTCTTAGGCAGAGAGTGTCTGTGCACAGCCAGAACCAGTTCTGCCTTCTCTGGTGTGACTTCCTGGCAGGAGGTGGAGACGGCATTGTCAGAGGCAGACCAGGTCCTTTGAGGTGCAAGGAAATCTCTTTCCCCTTCCCCAATTGCAGCCCAGGTCTATTCAGCCCTTTCCTGACCCATCTAGACTATCTGGAGCCACTCCTGCTCCCCAGCCTTCTGTCATCCAAAACCCAGACAGGCAATCCACATTCCAGCAGAGGCACACGGGATGACTGAGCAAGAAAATACCTACTTTCTGAAAGTGGTGTTTTCAAACACAGAATGTAAAAATCACCTTCACTAAAAGGTGCATCTTTAGATTCTGAGTTCAGGCATACTAAACTTTATTTTCCTACCTAGTTCCCAGGGCCAGTTATGTTTATAAGATGTTATAAACAAACTTCCCATTCTGTCCTATGGGGAACAGGTAGCCTTGCAATAGTGAAAAACGAAATTGGCAGTAATTCACTATCAGGACATGCCACACACACCAGAGCATGTCCTACCTTTCACATACACTGCACCCTGCCCACAGGGGTACCTTGGGCCTACCTTAAGGGTGGCTGACATGTAAGAAAAGGGAAGGATAGGGACTGGCAAGTGTGTGCACTGGCCAAGTCGACATGGCAGTTACAAACTGCGCGCAGACTCTGCAATGGCAGGTCTGAGTTACCTTTTCAGGGCTACTCATGTGGGTGGCACAATCAGTGCTGCAGGCCCACTAGTAGCATTTGATTTACAGGCCCTGGCACACTCAGTGCACTTTACTAGGGACTAACAATTAAATCAAATATCCAATCATGGAAACACCAATTCATAACACAATTTACAGAGAGCATATGCACTTTAGCGCTGATTAGCAGTGGTAAAGTGCCCAGAGTCCGAAAACCAACACAAACAGGTCAGGAAAAAGTAGGAGGAAGAAGCAAAAAGTTTGGGGATAACCCTGCAAAAAGGGCCATTTCCAACACTTGCTTTATAAACTAAAATACAATTATTTTAAAATACTCATTAGCAACATGGAAAGCCCAAATGTGTCACTCTGCTTCTTTGTCCAGAAATGTGATGATGCAAAGATTTGAGTTGGATCATAACAAAAAACAAACATATTGTTTGTAAGAGACGTTGCCTACAAGGCCTAAACTGTTGTGATTTTTTTACTTCTCAATTTTAAATATGTCCCTTTTAATTTCAAATTGAAATAATTACAAACACAAACACCAAGATCACAGTATTTTGTGACAGAATATAGTCAAATAGAATGTTCTATTGTCATTCAATGCCATTTATCAACCATCTGACTCATTTGTTTGTATTTAGAGTGTCATACAATTAGTAAATATGTATGGAAAACCGATTTCTTTGCAATGTAGCATTTGTGAGCATTATGTTTTTAGCAGTGACATCATTCATGCGAAGTTGTTCAACTGCATTGGTGTCATGGAAAAAACACATAATGGCAGGCAAAATCCGTGCCTCATTTCCACCAGCAAAATGCAGAGGTAAATCTTTTCAAACTCATGCGATAATGCTGTTTTCATCTGGCATGCTTTGTTTTTACCCCTGAACAAAATGCTGAATCTGGGAGTAAAGCTCGGTTTAAACAATATTTCCAGTCGTGGCTTTTCCTCACGATTTAGCAGTGCACTCTAAATCAGAACCATTGTTATTCGTTCAACTTTGCGACTTAAACCTTTTTGTTTTCCTTTTCAGAGTTTGTGTTCGTGGACGTCCCGCATTGAATCTGTGTATAGTATGCCGTGCTGATTTTACCCGAGGAGATCTGCAGTTTCCACAGTTTGAGGTATTGAGGGGACTGACTGCCCATGGGGTGCATTATTGTTACTCAACTGCTGAGAAAGAGTCAGCCTCTGGTCCTGCACTCTAATATTTAGATGACCTGAGCAGTATTTGTATAGTCTTTACAAACTACAGCCTACATACTATTAGGGACTGCAAAACAATAGTGCTGCCCTTCTTATGTTTGATTATTGTATATTAAACAAGCATTGGCAAAGCTACTAGGTCTTGTCTATGTGAGCGAGAGTCATTGGGTTTGCAATGGCTGCTGTGCATATGGCTAGAAGTTATAAAAAAGCACTATGATGAGGCCACATCATAGCATTTTTTTTAATCAACAGGAGGGTGGGAGTGGGAGGGTGGAAGCAACATGGCCGTGGGAGGGCGTGGGGTGGGAGGGGAAGAAGAAGCAGCATTTTAAGATGAGATACCCAAGCACCTGCGAGAAGACTTTGCCATTTTTTGTGAATAGCTTTACTGGCACTTATTGCAGCACTACTAGAAACAGTGAGCAAGTACACACAACACAAATGCGGTAAAAACATAAGAAAACAATGCACAATGTGGTACCCATAGTCACTACCAGCCCCGCTATGACTTTTGAAACATTTGTTCCATAACCTGTTCAGCTTCAAGGCTAGAGACAAGACAAATTAATTGTACCATTGTCTTTGTAAGGTTGACTCATAGCCTGAATGAAAAAAGGTAGGGTGCAAAAGTATTTTACATATTGGGAAACTATTTGTGGACATCAAATGATGCATAATCTCAAATTCATAAACAGTAAGCACACAGTATGGTAATAAACTAGTCCGAATAATAAAGGGCACCAAGTGCATGCGCAAGATGAAAGTGCCAGTAGTCAGAATATGAGGTAGCCCCGGGGGGGGGGTAACTTTGGGGTGTGGGGGGGAGTTTGGGGATATGACACCCACAAAAATATGCATTCTTTCCTTTGTAGTTGGATCTGAGGGCCTGAGTCGGGTCTGCTCTGTCTGTGGCGGCCTTTTGTCCTGCACCAAGAATAAAAGACAAAACAGAAACCTTCAATGTAAAACAGGAGAGAGAGAGAGAGACAGAGGTATACGCCTGGTGGCTGAATTTCAAAATGTGAAAACAGATAAACTGGAAGCATTCATGCTTGTCCAAATTGTGTGATCCCAGGCAAACATTTTATTTCACAGAGGCTCCTTGTTCTATATTATCACACATGAGAGCACTTTTAAATATGGATGTGGACTGTACAAGCACCGCTTATGTTTAATGTAAATAGACTATAATATTGCCCCATCTCTAATAAGAATCTAGGCCATGTAGGGTTTACATGACTACCGACTTGCCTCTTAGTTCACCAATAATATTGTTGCTGGCAAGCTCATGTTTAATAATTGTCTAACTATGCAATGATACAATCTGATGTACTAATGAGACTGTATCATATTTTATATTATGTTTGTTGCATGACAACCGTCCATCCCGAATCTTGGTCATCTTACCCTCCACCCTGCAGCCCACTGCTTTTTTAAGTTGGAAAATTTGAGATTCTGACCCCCCAAATCTCACGGACCAAGCTACACCCTTGGTAGCCCCCCCCCCGTACACACACACAATTGCAGCTCTTAGCACAACATACTCACTTTTAACCTCACAGATTAACTGCTGCATTAATATAAACCTCTGTGTTAGGACTTTGAAGCCATTTCTGTTTACATCACTCATTATAGATGAAAAGCCAGTGTAACCACAGAGATGCATTAGGTCCCACTGCTCTCAGAGAAGGAAAAAGGAAAAAGGAAAAATAAAATGATAATAACATCGCTATTATCATTTTATTTTTCGTAGCTACGGGGCTGGGTTAGGGTGGGGAGGGGAGGGGTGGTGTCAGAGCCTAGGAGGAGTGGTTTGCACACTCTAAGTGCGCATGAGAGTTTGGCCGGCCTTCTTGGGCCGGCCAAACAGTCATGCGCACTTTGCATGTTTCCCACCAGGCTGTAATACACAGCCTGGTGGGGAACATGCACAGGCTCCCAGTAGCCCATCTGAGCGCTGAACCACGGCGCTCAGCCCAATCACGACGGTACATTGCAGCATTGTGATTGGCTTAGGGGAGCCTGTGAGGCTCCCTCCCTCCGGGTCGATGCCACGACAAATGAGAGACAATGCCCGGCGGCTGTGAGGAGGTAAGTGGTTTTATTTTTTATATTTTGTCATCCCCTGCCCCGTTCCATGTCAGCTGCCACTGGGATACTCCTGCTCTTGTGAAGAGACCCTGAATGGAACACCCTGCAGCAGCGACAAAATATTTAGTGACCTCGAATCATGATCTTTGTGCTTATGAGCTGAATTTTGTGACATTTTTCAAAGAATGCAAAAGTGTCAATCTCTAACAGCAAATTATCTAAACGCTACCTTGACTATTATAAAACACAAGCATTGGCGAAGACAATAGGATTTGCCGATGCAAGAGATATTGTCTTTGCCAAAGTCTTTTAGCCAAGTTGTAGAGCAGTGCGGCTGCTGTGCAGCATAGCTAAAAGTTAGAAAAAAGCGATATGAGGTGGCCAGCACTGGCAGCGTCATAGTACTTTTTTTCTTATGGCTTGTGGGGTTGGGCAACACAGATAACTGGAGGGAGGATGGGAGGGAACGGGCAACATGAACAACTGGAGGAAAGGTGGGAGTTAACAGCAACTGGATAGTAAAAAAAATAGCTATGGCGCCACCAGTGCTTCTTTTTCTTATGGTGGATGCGCGGGGGAGACAGACAACAGGAGGGTGGGGCTGTGAGTGGGAAGAAGCAACACGGTCAAGGGGCTCGAGAGGGAAAAAGCAACATGGTCAAGGATGACAGTGGAAGAAGAAAGCAAAATAGTATCTCAATGACGGCACGAGCAGTGGAAGGATACTAATCAAGATGAAGCAATCAGTATGTGGACCATGCTCCACATAAAAGAGGAAGTGAAGGGGGCGTGGCCGGGCAAGATGGCCGAGCGGACGTAATCCGTCTCGGCTCCCGGACCGCCGGCGAACTCGGAGAGATTTAGGGAGGCTACAGGGGCCCACAAAAGACTCCTGACGGTAGCGGAAGACACCGGGACCGCTTTGAAGCCTTGTGCGGAGCCCGAGAGAGCCGGATGAAGGCACGGTGAGAATCGCTCCGGAGCTGCGGTGGGAGCCACAAGATGGTGGCCGCGAAGTGAAGGCGAGCCCTGGGATGAATCAGGGGATACGGCGGCTCCGTCGGGGGTGCCTGACGATCCGGTACGGTCTTGTGGGACGAGAGGTGCTGTGGCTGACTGGCGGGGCCCTGTTCGGCTCTCCCGGAGGCAGGAGTGAGGAGGCGCGTCTCCCGGCTGGGATCTGCCTGACCCTGACATGGCGGACAGTATGGAGCGCTGAGTTGTAGTGAGGGAAAGGCCCGCGAATGCAGGCGGCGGCGATCAAGGCAGGTATTGATGCAACGGCTACCGGGAGACGCAAGACCACCCAGTGATTGCTGGGCGCTCGGCGGCCCCGGGAGTGGGGGTCCTCGGAGGGGACTGGGTGCCGCGCATGAAAGGGAGAGGAGCCGTGATGCCCTGTGGGCGAGTGATCCTCTGGACTCCATGAGCAATGGTCGGTTAGGAATGAGCCGGAGGTGTGAGAGGGGGCTCTGAGAACGCGTCCCTGAAGGCACAGGCCAGAGAACTTTGATTCCCCAAAATGTGGAAAGCGAGGAAGAAGCGCTGTCCTGGGGCAAGAGACAGGGCATGAGGGCAGAAGTGGCGGCAACCAGCGGGAGAGTCAGACACGGCGGCCCTGATATAACTTGGATGAGGAGTTGAGAGGCACAGACAGCGGGCTGAGAGGCTACGGCGCGACCGGAGGGCCCCAAGGTCCAGCAGACGAGAGGCCAGGTGGAGAGCTGCTGCGTATCAGGGTGGGCTCCACGGAGCACGAGGGACCCCTCGAGGAAGCTGGTGTACAGGAGCTCACTGTAAGAACCACAGAAGAGGGTTCAGGGGCCACAATGGTGTGAGAGTGCAAGTTGGGGGATCTCCCCCAGCCGGGGGCACTTGAAGAGTGGAGTGGGCCCACTACAAATTCCGAGGCCAGGGCTAACTGTGGCGGGCAAGAGGAGAGCCTGAGTGAAGCCTGATTGGGAGCACACCGAAGTTCGCAGACAAGAGGCTTCGGGGGAGAGCCGGAGGGGGAGCCGTATGCCTCCCAAGAAGGTGACGTCCAGAGCATCTACGAAAGTCACCGATTTTTTCGCGGGCTCGGATAAACGCAACTCCGACGGGCCCGTAGACACCACTGTGGCCATGGCGATTACGAAGGCGGAGATGATGGCGATGTTTCAGGATTTTAAAGCTGACCTGAGGAAGGATTTGGGCCAGGACATTAAAGCTAACATGGAACAGCTCCGGTCCGACCTCACCGAAAAATTAACCTCCCTACAAAATGACGTTGACTCGGTGGGCACGCGAGTACTAGATTTGGAAGCACATCAACAGACCCAGGAGAAGCAAACAGCGGAGATCCAGGAAGAAATGCAGGCGCTTAAAGACCAACTACAGCAATCTCAACTAAAAACAGAGGACTTGGAAAACAGGTCTCGAAGGGACAACGTTCGTATTCGAGACCTGGAAGAAGGAGCGGAGGGACCGGACCTGAATGCGTTCCTGGAGGGACTCTTTGCAGAAATATTGGGCTCACACCCCCCCAAAATTAAGTTGGAACGTGCGCACCGGGTGGGGCCCACACCGCAGGGAGACAAGCGGCGACCTCGTGATGTGCTGGTCAAATTCCATTCTTTCAAAGTGAAAGAGGCAGTGCTTGCTGCAGCCAGAGCTTCCGATAAAGTGTCCTTTCAGAACTTTACCTGTGCATTATTTCAGGATCTTGCTCCTGCAACCCTTGCCCGACGACAAGCTTTCCGACCCATCACTACTAAGCTGCGCACGGATAAAATCAGGTACAGATGGACCTACCCCTTCGGCCTCAGCTTTGAGTATAACAATAAACAACAGCATATCACAGAGCTTCAGAGGGGACTTGAACTCTTGGGCTTGCATTTGGAAAATTTGGAGTCAACGGAGAACGGAACCTCGGGCTCTCGGGGAGGGGAGCGAAGACCATCCACTTGGGTCATGGGCACACGCAGAGGCCGCCGTTGATGAGAGGCTACAATCTGTGGGACGAGTGTCCGGTATAGCAAAGGATGGATTTGACACAGGTTCCGTTTGTGGCAAGGGGCACTGAGGGGTGGCCACATTACTCAGAGGACTTGCACAGGAGGGATGCATGAATAGGATCATGGATGTCAGGGCGGGCTCCACGGGCTTTCTAGGCAGACTTGAGACTGATGTGAGGGGCCCTTGAATGCTCCGATTGATCACTCGCACCATGGGGAAGCGGGAGGAACCCCACGGAGGGAGGCGTGTCAATAGGGTTGAGAGACAATCGAAGCGTAAAGTCTATACCCTGGTAGTACTCTATATATAGGTGATACTTGTGAAGCTCCGGGCGCCGGCGGGAGGGGACCATGGCCCCACCGCCCTCCCGTATACAGGGGGGCAAGAACCCCCAGGTGGGAGTAATGCCTATTGCTTGTTAAAGTTTTTGGTTGGTTTTTAGTTTGCTGTTTCGGGGATTACTTTGGGGTGTTGGGGGGGGTCCATGGTTGTGGCTTTTTAATGTCCAGGGAGGTAGGTTTCATTCAATCACGCCAAATCACACGCTCACAAAAGGGGGGGGGTTGAGACAGAGGGGGGGAAGGGAGGTATGGAGAGTGCAGGCGATGCCTGGGATGTTGAAATCAGGGTTGTTCCTCGGATGAAATGAAGGTAACTATAGGCACTTGGAATGTAAAGGGCCTCAACTCCCCGCAGAAGCGCCAACGGATATGGAAATATATCCTAGACCATACACTAGACATCATAGCCCTGCAGGAAACCCATTTGACTAGAACAGATGAGATGCGGCTGCGACACAAGCTCTACCCGATGATATACAGATCCTCAGCGTCAACTAAACACAGGGGGGTGGCACTTCTCTTTCACGCGTCAACGAGGTTCCAGCCTCTAGATGTACAACACGATAAGGACGGCCGCTGGGTTATGGTGAAGGGGCGCCTCCGGGGACGCCTCTGTACGTTCGTCGCGGTTTATGCCCCTAACACGGGCCAGGCTGCTTTCCTACACCACACTCTCGATAAATTGGTGGATTTTGCAGAAGGGTCTTTAGTCCTTATGGGCGATTTTAATTTGACTTGGCAAGGAGACATAGATAGCACCCACACCCATAGAGTAGGGACGAGCTCATTCCCCCCGGACATACGTCAGAAGATTATAGATATGGGATTATTAGATGCTTGGCGCACGGTCCATCCCACCACCCGGGACTATACTTTTTATTCCCACGTACATAGGACATACTCCCGATTGGATTATGTTTTTCTTAGCCAATCGTTACAAGGCGGACTAGAGGATGCAAAAATTTTCCCCCTTTCGGTCTCCGACCATAGTCTCTTAGCGGTCTCTTTAGAATGGGGAATAGGGCAAGGGACCTCATCCAGATGGTATTTTCCCCCTGCCGTGACAAGGGACAAAGAGACTTGCTTGAAACTCAGAGAACACATCAAAGACTTTTTTGTCCTGAATCAACCGGAGGACACCTCTGATTATGTTAATTGGGATGCCTTCAAGGCTGTACTCCGTGGGCAGTGTATATCGTTGAATGCGGCTTTGAATAAACAACGAGCAAAAGAAAGGGTGAAATTAGAGGCAGAACTGCAGGCAAGTGAGCAAGAACACAAAGCACGCCCTACCCGACAAACATTACGAGCACTGACGGCTTTAAGAGGGAAACTCCGATCTATCTATTCTAATCGGGCAGAATTTACACTGCTTAAATTGCGTCAACTTTTATACTCACAAGAAAATAAAATTGGCAAGCAGCTAGCTAGGCAACTCAAAGATAAGAGGGTTAAGGAATACATAGGGGGGATACGGGGAGGGCAGGGCAATACCACACATGCTGACGACGAAAAAGCGGCTATTTTTGGGGGCTTTTATGAAAAACTATATTCTGGGGAGCAGCTAGATCCAGAGGCTCAGCGAGACTACCTTAGCAAACTTACGTTCCCACAAGTATCTGCGGTGAATAACGAGAACCTGTCCGCACCTATCTCTGTGGAGGAAGTGATGGCGGCCATTAAAGCACTCAAACCACATAAGGCACCGGGTCCAGCTGGCTTCACTGCTCTTTTTTATAAAACCTTTGCGACGGAAATCACTCCACCCCTCACGAGCCTCTTTAATACAATGGCGACGGAGGGGAAGACCACAGGATCGCTTTCAGAGGCGGTGATTACAGTGATACCCAAACCCGGGAAAGACCACAGCTCCTGCGCTTCTTATCGGCCCATAGCCCTTCTTAATCTCGACGCAAAACTTTATTCCTCTATCTTAGCCCGAAGACTGAATGACATTTTACCCGACCTCATACACCCGGATCAGTCTGGGTTTATAAAGGGACGACAGACGCATGATAATACGCGTCGTATTATCCACTTTATTGAAAAAGCACATAAGCGTCAGATTCCGGCGATCCTGGTGGGATTAGACGCTGAGAAGGCATTCGACAGGGTAGATTGGGCCTTCCTCTTCAGTACCCTGGAGGCCTTTGGTTTCTCGTCCGCTTTCATCACCATGTTGCGGGCTAACTCTCAACATCCTCGATCACGGGTGATGGTTAATGGGCAGGCATCAGCACCATTTGAGCACTCTCGGGGCGCCAGGCAGGGCTGCCCTCTCTCGCCATTACTGTTCGCTCTAAGTATTGAACCACTTGCTATCGCCATTCGGGCCCATCAGGAGATACACGGGGTTCCATTTACCGGCGAACAACACAAAATTTCACTATTCGCAGATGACGTGTTATTGTCACTCACTGATCCAGATACCTCTCTGCCTCCCCTACAGGATGAGTTAGCAAGATTCGAGGCTATAGCAGGCTTTAAAATCAATATGGACAAATCGCAGATACTCAATCTCACTTTGTCAAGCGCGGAAGTGGATAGTCTGAGGCCGCTGACATCTCTCCAATGGGCCACATCCTCTCTGACGTATTTAGGGGTGCTCCTCACCGCGAAAGTAGAAGGGTTATATGTAGCTAATTTCCCCCCTATTTTAACGCAAATCCAAAGTGAACTTACCAAATGGAAGCCCCTTTTCTTGTCTTGGTTGGGCCGCATACATGCGATAAAGATGACACTGTTGCCCAAATTACTCTACCTCTTTCAAGCTCTTCCTATACCAATAGAGGGGGCGTTCTTCAAGCGCGTCAAATCTTTACTTCTCAATTTTGTCTGGCAGGGACGTAGAGTCCGCTTTTCCTTCTTCATCCTTAGACGTTCCAGGGAGGAGGGGGGTGTGGGGCTCCCAGATGCCCAACTATACTACAAAGCCGCACAGCTTAGGGTTCTAGTGGAGTGGGTTCAACGCGACTCCGATAAACACTGGCTCCATATGGATCGTAGTGTGACCGGACGGACCATATGGGACCTTATCTGGCGATCCAAGCAGGAGCGACCACCAAACGTATATCTTAGCACACCTACACGTACTACACTTCAGGTTTGGGATTCGGTGTCTAAGGATGGACGATGGACTACTTTTCCGTCTCCCTTTACGCCCCTACATTTTAACTCAGCCTTCCCGCCGGGTTTGCAACCTGGCCCGTTTGATGCGTGGAGGGAGGGTGGCTGTTTAGCCTTGACACACCTCTTCCACAATTATGACCCCCGCTCTTTTGAAAACTGCAGGAGGGATTTTGGACTGCAAAGTAATGAACACTACCATTACACGCAACTGATGCACTGGGTCCAGACACCACACATACGGGAGGCCGCTACTAGACCCCTCACGAAATTTGAAACCTTTCTTACGAAAACCACGACGATGAGAGGCACGATCTCATTCCTCTACCGACTCTTGCTATCGACCCTACACTCGGCGCACCCACGTTATATGGCAATGTGGGAGGGGCTTCTGGGGAGACATATTTCGGACGAGGAGTGGACTCATCTATGGTCGGATGTTAGGAAATTCAATCACTCCATAACGCTTAGGGAGGCACACCTCAAGACCATGATGGATTGGTACCTCCATCCATCGCGACTTAAACAGATTTACCCAAATACATCTGATAGGTGCTGGAGGGGTTATGGGATGCTAGGGGATTTCCGTCATATTTGGTGGGACTGTCCGACTATTCGACCATACTGGGAAGAAATACTTGCTCAAATCAAGCTGATGCTGGGATACCCTATTCCGACAACGATAGGGGGTATTCTGTTCGGCCTGCGCGATCCCTCCTTAGAGCTCCAGACTAGGGCGGACAAGGCAATTATGTGGTTGTGCATAGGTGCCGCGAAGACCACTCTAGCTGCGGCGTGGAAACAAAAGGAGGCTCCGGCGCTGTCTCTTTGGCACTCCAGGTTATGGCAACTGCTCAGTATGGAGCGGATGGCTGAGGTGTATGGGGACACATTCAAAAATTTTGAGTTCCGCTGGGGCCCGTTGGTCTCATTTCTCTCCAAGGGCCTGCCGTCTGCTGTCTGTCCGGCCTCCGTTAGAGCGTTACATCTATTCCAGATCTAGAAGTAACTCACTGCAGAGTTTACTGATCTTGGATAGCTTCAACCAGATGCCACCGCCATGGGGGGGGGGGGGTGAATGGGGGGGCCGGGGGGAGGATGGGTTACCTTTATGTTCTTTTTTTTTTTTTTTTTCTCTCTGCTCCGCAGTTGGGGGCATTTTATTACTTATAGCGGACATCGGTTTCCAGGACTCTACAGGCGAAGGATCTCTGAGGATGTCTCTTAGGCGAAAGTGAAGCAGTCAGTTCTTTCCTATTGTACCACCATGTAGTACGGATGGAGGGTGCTGTTGACCACCTGATTAATATGACACTGTATATTTCATTTGCTTCCATCTAGGGAAGGGTGGGGGGCGGTTGTTGTTTACCAATAAAGAGATATGCATACTTGGCAGTACTGCTTGGGGATGGGCAGGGAAGCGGCATCTCCGATGTAAAGCTGTAAGATGTTTTCCTTGTGCAAATACCAATAAAAATAAGTTTGACAAAAGAGGAAGTGAAACCGACATGCATTGGCCAATTAGGAGGCAGTAAATAAGAGTGAATAATGAAGCCAACAAAAGGGAAGCAGCGGGCGGGCTTCAAGCCCCTTGTTGTATACAATATCTTTCACAAGCGACAGCGCATCGGTGCTGTTTTAGGTGAGACTTAAAAATACCCTCCAGTAAGTAGTCTATTTGTACAAAACAGATTGGGTTATCACAAGTTCCCAGCTGTACTGTAACTATATTAATGGTCAATTTCACATCTTCAATTATGAATAATACAACACAAAAAAAGAAACAAACTAATGTACATTTATCACATCTAGGAGGTGGGAAGACAAGAAGTCCGTGCTCAGTTCGCTTTCTGACTCCTGGGGGCTGCTCATGCCAGGCATGATCCCTATTTAGGATGCAGCAAAGTCATTTAGGCAAGAGTTCATCTGAGCATGGACATTACACAGTAAGACTCTGTCGGGCATCAGCTTTGCCTCGGTTTGGCAATGTTAGGGGTAGGGATGCCAGATCCTTCCAAGTTGCCAAGGTATGGTTTTCATTCAACAAACAAATGCATTCTGTGAGTATTCTTTGTTTGTTTTTTATATGGCCATTTGGGCTAACAACCGTGACAACAACGATCTGCGAAAAAAAGACTGGAAATAAGATGGATGAGACAGTATTTTGCCACAACACTTTAATTTAGCTGGAACCGGACTTTTGTGTATTTAGTCGATCTCAAATAATCCAAGAAACACAGTTTCAAGGTGTAATATTTTGGAGTCTTCTTTCATAAAAAGACTCTCATGTGGCAAAGGCTCTAAACCAGTCAAGAAGTATCAGTAGGCACGAATCATCCTTTGTTAAGGATGCGAAGAGTATGAGCAGTGGCGTAGCTGGGGGGGGGGGCAGGGACGGTGGCCTCCCCCTGCTTTTTGTGGGGTGGTAAACCGAGAAAACTCACCAGCACCCCCCCCCCCCCTTCACTGCGGCTGCTGCGGGGCGGCAAACGCAGGAATCACCACGGGCGGCCAGAGGGCTAGCTACACCCCTGAGTATGAGTGTAATATGGAGGTCCCTATAATACCCAATACTCAAACAGGCAGAGCACGCCAAGATTCCGACTGAGAGCACCACACTGGTTTCAGATGTTTACATCAAAATAATCACCACAAGAACTTAAAACAGAGCATTATAAGTTATGAAACAGAATGATGTTTGTGCTCTACAATAAATAAAATAATGTTTGGAGTCCAATGGTCATTGCTTGCTATTCAGTTCCACAAAGATATTTGGCACACTTGCTCCATAAGTAATACCTGGATTTTCCACAATCTTTATTTGTTTAATTATTTCACATTAGTATATAGCATAGATATACATCACTGCACTTTACTAAAAGGAACAATGGAAATGGATGATATGCATTATGGTGGTTACCAGAATCTCTTCTCAATAACATAGAATACAAAGAACAATCAGTTAGAAATTACATTAAATTTAGCATCAAAGAGCATAAACATCAGAGCAGAGCGGGTGTTGGGTTCCAGGGAAGAGATAGGAGCGAAGACACTTTATCAAGGTGACAGAGATTGCCAGCACACCCTAGCTAAAATTTGTTGCAGCACCACAGCACGGACAAGTATTTGTGGCATTTTTCAGTCCTAATCTGAAACCTGCCAAGAACCTTATGGGGCTCATTTATGAGCCTTTGTGACACTTTTGCGCTGCCGGTGCGACACTTTTTGTGACGCACCGGAGGAGTAAAAAATGTGCCATGTTGCGCCCTATTTACAAAGTGACGCATCTAGGCAGATGTGTCACTTTGTAAACCCCTGCGCTACATTATACCTGCGTCAGGTATAATGTATGCAGGGTGGGCGTTCCCCCGCATCCAAGCCTCGTAGAAGTGGCGCAGTGAAATCTATCAGATTTCACTCCGTCACTTCTAGGACGCTACTGCATCAATATCTTAAGCTTGCCTCACAGTAGACGTAAGACGGACACAGGCCCTTTCACATGGTGCTTGCCCCATGTGAAAGGACACATTTCTGGAGTTGCGTTTTCAGACACACCCCAGCAATGCCTCAGTTTTTCGCCAGCAGATACATCAGTAATACTGACGCAACTGTCATTCCTTGCGACATGATGCGTCATGCATTGCATATGACGCATCCATCATGTCGCAAGGAGGGCGCCCTGAGAAGTGACGCATCGCTGTTTTCAAGCAGCGATGCGTCACTTCTCATAAATATGGCCCCATGTATGTGCCCTACAAAAAAAAGTCAGACATCGAAACTGTGTGACAGTATCTAAAAGTATCTATTAGGAGCTGCGCTTGTCTGTAGCTTTAAACTATACTTGCAACTGTATCCCTGCTTTAATTTCACATAGGTTCTACGAGGAAAGGATTAGTTACAAAGTAACTGCAATGCTTACCACACAGGGGATTTTTGCCATAATATTTCATGTAGTTACTAATCGTATTTCTTTAACATAAGTGCAGTTGTATATCTTCTTCTTAATGCAATAACACTATTTAGAAATTATGGGGCCTATTCACAAAAGCAAATTTATACATGAGTAATTATATATGTGTATAGTTACACTTACACTTTGTAGTAACTTTACTATTTTTAGCTATTCTCCATTTGCAAGCGTAAAGTTACTGCAAAGTCTAGATCCACAGATTACACCCCTGATCTACAGATTACACCCCCAGAATTCAGGGGACGGAGCTAAATTTATGAGTGTAAAGTTACAACTAGTAACTTTTCACATGTAGACGGAGGTCTTTGCCGCTAGGGTGAAGTTCTGTCTTTCGTAAAGTATAGGTAAATTTTAAAGTTCATGAAATTAAAAAAATAGTAAAAATATGTTTAGCAAAAACATGCTACAGCACTATAAACTTAATTTGGAATTAAATATTCAAATAATTAAAATATATTACATTTAATTACAATTATTTTTAAAGATATATTTAAAAATGCCCACCCAAAGTAAAATGTTTATATTGATATATTACTCATTACTCAAAGTTATGATTAGAATTAATTTAAATGAATTTAATATTTTTTTACAACATAGTTACATTTATTTTTAAATACCAAAATGGTTAGTAAAATGTTAGAATAAAATAATATGTATTTTGTTATTTAAATAGACATTTAATATTAAATTAAAAACATATATTTTTTTAAAAGTAGAAGTACATTAATATATTTTAACATTATTTCCTATTGGGCTCTATTTTAATTCCCTGCCTCTATATGTTCTGTGGGAGGGTGTTGCAATTCTAGTGCTCAGCCATGTGTGGCGCTGGATTACTCCAAGTTTAAGCTATATTACTTTCACAAATCTTTTGTGTCCTTTTTGGCGGTAGTAGCTTGAGGGTGGGTGTAAATCCCTCACAACTTGTGGTTAGTATTCCCCATTTTCCAGCCACTACCCCCATCCCTCCCACATTTACTTCTATAACTTCGGGGTTCGTGTGCAGAGATCTCTGTTGTCAGGACAGATATCTCAGCACTGAAAAGATAGTAGCGGCAGAGGTGGAGACCTCCACGCATAGATTAGTGAATAACATTTTGCAGTATGTAAGTAGTACTATTGTAGTACTATTAAGCATACTACAAAAGGCTGTTTGTGAATAGGCCCATAGATCTTTTATGAGTGTTACTTAAGCTGGCTCAATGAAATGTTCCACCCCACCAGGAGCCGCCCGTGCAGGTAAGAGCGGTAGGGCGGGGTGGGGGGGAGTCGACAGACGATGAGGGAAAATGCTATTTAAAAAAAAGAAAAGCACTTACCTTGCACCTGCGGCATCGCCGAGTCTCGATGCGGCGAGTGCAAGGTAAGTGTTTTTCTTTTTTTAAATTTTATTTTCCCCCGTCGTTGTCTCTCGACTCCCATCCCACCCCGCCTCACCGCCCACCCGCTCTTACCTGCACGGGCCACTCCTGCACCCCACATCATCCTTCAAGATTACGCGGCCTATTCACAAACTGAAGTTTGTAGTATGTTTTGTTTCTCTCCTATCTTTTCTATGCAGAGATTTCTGTCATGAGTGTGGCGCTCTCAGCACATATAGTTCTACATTTGGGTAGTAAATGTGTGAGGGATGGGGGAGTGGCTCGCAAATTAGGAATTTTTACATAATAAATGGGAGGGGTTCAGGGATGGGTGAGAATGGGTTTAGGGATGAACAGGCAAAAACAAAAGACCCACCCACTCAAGAGTAAACCCATAGCACTTCTAAGATCACTTCAGCCAAAAAGTGTCCCAATATAGTTGTAAATGTACTCCAGCCTAGCCTTTGAGTCAGCCCGATATCGCACATGGCCACTCACAGGTCCTGCAACACACTGTCATAGAAAACAAGCATTGGCATAGCCAATAGGTCTCGCTTTTGGGACCTTATAAGTATTTAGTTATGCAGCACAATATCCTTGGTGCAACAACATCAACTGTTGCATGGCTAAACACTTATAAGGTCCCAAAGGCGAGACCTATTGGCTGTGCCAATGCTTGTTTTTTAGTAGAGATGTGTTTTAAAAAGCAAGCCTTTTCGTTGTGTCGTGCATTTTATTATTACTATTTGTGAAGGAGACAAGAATAAAGACTTAACCAGGCACTCGAATCAAAGAAAGCTATGATGTTACAATGTCACCAAAACACTGTATAAAAGTGACTTTTAAAAAGAGATGGGAAATAAATCACGGAAATGGCAGACACCAGAAGTGCAGGCAAAGTAAATAGCGGTTATTTAAAGGTAATAGGTAAATAAGTGCATTTTGAACCAACTATGTCACTGAAAAGAATGGAACTTCTTTGGGTGTATATGAACAATATTCGCAGCCTTTGTGCAGTCACTCCAAGTGAAGATAGCCAATGGTTAAACTGGGCTGACCAACTCCCCATTCTGTGGAGGGTGGAAGCAAATTGTGATTAAATATTTGAAGGACCAATGGATGAAACCTGCAGACCAAAAGCCCTTCTGTGTATATAAGTTTGTTAGGAGGTAAAAATAGTCTGTCCAAATGGCTGCTGCCGTCTCCAAAGCTATCCCTACGCTCACAGAGCATGCAAAGTTTGTGCTACTACACAAATTGCACATAGTAGAGTGGAACGTAGCAGCCATAAAATAAACACCTTCAAATGCTTTGATTAAAAAAAATTCTATGCTAAATAGCATATAACCAATTCACAAAAGTGAACTTCAACAACAAAATATCAAGCAATGAGAGAGGTGATGATTTTGGTGTCCCCCCTAACCTAGGGGGAGGACCAAGCAGATGCCTTGAACACAAAAAGCATATCATGTGAACAATTCAGTGGTGGTCCCTTCCTCCTAGGACCACCCCAAGCACAGTTATGGGCAAAAATACAATCCCAACCAAAGGCCCTGCAAAGCATTATGGGACGAGATTAGCAGTGGGCAATGAATATTATAGTGTCCAATATCAAAATAATTCTACAAAGAGCTGCAGTTCAACTAGTCATTACTAGATGTCCCTCACGAGTCAAATGCAAAAGCATTGAAACCCTTTCATGAAGCTTTTGCATTTGACTTGTGAGGACATCTAGTAGCGACTAGTGGAACTGCAGCTCTTTGTAGAATTATTTTGATATTGGATACTATAATATTCACTGCCCACTGCTAATCTCGTCCCATAATGCTTTGCAGGGCCTTTGGTTGGGATTGTATTTTTGCTAATAACTGTGCTTGGGGTGGTCCTAAGAGGATGGGACCACCACCGAATCATTCAAAAGATGTGCTTTTTGTTTTCAAGGCATCTGCTTGGTTCTCCCTAGGTTAGGGAGGATCCCAAAATCATCACCTCTCTCACTGCTTGTTACTTTATCGTTTTCACTTTTGTGAAATAACTATATGCATTTTTAGCATATAAAGACAGAGATAGTTATTTTATCTTAACTTGCACTGTTCAAGATGCCTTTGGCAATTATTGTACAGTGCAGTCAAACACACAACTATGTAATTTGCATAGCTACGTGTAGTTTGAAATGTACTTTGCGTAGCTACGTGTAGTGCTACTATGCAAACTATGCCTAGGGTTAATTAAAAGTCAAATTCAAAGCAGATGCTAGTTTAAACAAAACAAGAATAAGACATTGGATATTTGCGCGACAGCCGCCAATTGTGCAGCAGAGCAAACATCATCTTTTAACCTCGGAAGAGAAGCCGAAAGACATCCATTTTAGAAAGGATTCTCAACGCCACGCCTAAAGATTTCCAGAGCTTTTATGGAAGGATGTTTGTTTGACATTTTAATGACAAGTGCTGATAATGAAGAAATACATTACTGGCCCAGAAGTGAAGATGCTTCTGTGATTGGATTTAATGTGAGGGAGTGACGCGGTATATATGGTCCATTGTGACATGCTTAATTTGAGCTGGGGGTTTCCAGTGCTCAGCACCGACACTTAATTGGTTTCCGGTGCTCGGCACCAGCACTTAACTGTAAACGCTGAACTTAGGAGAGTCTGCCACATGATCGCGCTGCTTATCTAATTTAGAGATGAGCAGAACAACGGTTGTTTATGAATACAATATACATTAAAAATTACTAATACCTGCCTCTCCAGCCATTACTTTAGATTTGGGGACCTAGAATAATCTGAGCTGTGGCACTTTCAGGCGAGAGAGATGGTTAGTAGCTGCTGTGGCAGCGATGACAGGGGAGATGGGTGGTGCAAGTTGTAGTGGCCTCCTGGTTAGAAACCTGGGGGCAGATTTACAAGCCCCCTGCGCCACCAGTACGTCACTTTTCGTGACGTACTGGTGGCGCAGGGGGCTCCTCGATATTTACAAGGAGAGGAAAAGCCACCATGCGTGACTTTTCCTCTCCTTGTAAATACCGTCCCTTCACACGCAGCACTTTGCGGTGAAGGGGCGTTCCATGGGTGTTGCTGTGGGTGTTCCCACGCAGCACCCATGGAACAAGACACATCTCCAGAATTACGAGAAATCGTAACTCTGGAGATGCGTCTGAAAGCTACGCCACCCTAGAGGTGGCGTAGCGAGACGCACCGAGGAGAAATGTTTTCATTTCTCCTCGTTTTTCCTCTTTCAATGCGTGCTGCATTCTGCAGCACGCATTGAAAGAGGAAAAGCCTGTACTGATTGTTTTTGTGCAGAAAGGTGCCCCTTCCTGCACAGAAACAATCTCCCCATGGCGCAGGCATCCTTGCACCATGGTGCAAGGGTGCCTGCGCCGGCGCTTGGCAGCTGTTTGTGCGCCAGCGCAGGGGAGAGCACAGGAATGCGACATATTCTTGTAAATATGTCGCATTCCTGTGCTCTGAAAGTGCCGCAGCGTGGCGCAGCCAAAGGGCTTGCAGCGCCACGCTGCGGCACTTTCTTGTAGATCTGCCCCCTGGCACTTATTATTTTACAAATTAAGCACTGGGCACAGTACAACAGGCAATGTACATTAGCCTGTGATGACAGCCTTAGACAGAACTTGGTGTCGTCCATATGAATATATACTGCACTCCTCAATCTATGGCTCATCTGTCTGTTGCCTTTCCTCTGTCCAACAAAGTGTGAGTGCCACCTGAGAAGCTCCTGCCTCCTAACCACTGATGCTTACCCCTCTGGGTATCAAGGCAGCATTTATTAGATGAAGTTAGAGTACACTTTTATGCGTGACCTTCAGGGAGATAGCCTCCCTACAAAAGATGCCTTAGTGGGTAAGACATGGGGGCCTCATGCACAAAAACCTGCCCTAGGAGGGGGTAACTCATTGTTCATAGTTCAGGAGTGTTCCACGGTGGAAGAACCTTGTCCACTTCCATCTCTGCATCCTTAAAGCTGAAGCTACACTCATGCAACAATCAAACACGTGATGATGCAAATGGGAGCAAACAAGTATGGTCCGTTCTAGCATCTGGCGATGTAGGGCCCTGAAGGCAATGACAACGCCTTGAAGGAGGGCTGAGCTCATCGACCCACTGAATGATAAAATCCAGTCAGGATATCCTATTAGTGGCCGTTTTAACTTATGCAGTACAGTGTGAGACCTGTTCACTTCATTCCCCACCGAGAGTCACTGGGAACACATTTGGGCTTTGAAAATAATTAAAATGAAACAGGATGTACGTCAGCAATGCCAATAAGTAGCAATGGAAGATGAACTGTGAAGGATAGCTTCTGGAATGGGTTTTGGAATGCATTAGACCTGTGAGTGCATATTTTTCAAACACATCACTCACCGCATTTTCTTAAATATCTCGAAATAGAATGGCACGTGTGTGTGTGTGGTGTGGGTGCATGGTTGTGTAATTTCTGTGGTGTGTTGTTTGACGATGTGGTGTGTGTACTTGTTTTTAGAGTGCGTGGGTTTGCAGTTTAGCGTTTGTATATGTTTTGTATTGTGATGTCTTATGTGAGGAGGCTGCAATCCTCCACATCTTTGTCCATGGTGTGTGGTTATGCTGTGTGCCGTCTTTGGGATTATGAGAGCATGTTAGCATGTGGGTATACGTGTGCATGTATAGGTGTATGTAAATGTGTGTCTATTGTATATTTTTGTGCCTACGCAGGGAAAGCACGTGTGTGCACTCTTTTGAATATGTGGCCGGTGTCCTGTGCGTTCACGTATTTATAAATGTGTTGATGTTTCTTTGCACCGGGGCGCGTGTGTGTTTACTTTTGAGTGTATGTGTCCTTGTATGTATATGTGTGCCTGTGTGTTTTTACTTGTTTGCGGGTGCGTCGGAGCGCACACGTGTGCTTGTTTAAAGCCTCAGAGGTGAGTAAAGTTTTCTGCAGTCAGCATGTCCTGGGTGTGCAGATGCGGCCCTTCCGCGTGCCGTGGAGGCACAATGGTAATTAAGCTATCTGGCTGGTCCCAGTGCAAGCCGAGCTTCTGGAGGGTGACAGCTGCAGATTTCCGCAGCAGAAAAACACAACAGAACAAGCCCGGGAGTTCTGTGCGCGTGCGCACGCAAAAAGGAAATTTTAAAAAAGCATGCGAGTGGTGCGCGCGCGCGCGGCAGCAAAAGTGAAAGCAGCAACAGAACAAGCCCGGGAGTTGTGTGCGCGCGTGCGACGGGAAAAGTGAAAGCAGGCGGGCGAGTGGTGTGCGATGTGCGCGCACCATGACGAGAGAGGAAAGCCAGATGGCGCCTCCGCTCGTCATTGTGCGCGTAACCGCACGGTCTATGCCACCTAAAAAGCTGTGGTCAGACTTTTTAAAGCCTGTTTACTAAATGTCTCTCAGAGCAGCGCATGCGCTGGCTCAGGCGAGACCTAAAAATAGTGGCAGGGACTTAAAATAACACCCCATGGGAAATATTGTAAAAATAATTCAAATGATTTCAAATTATAAAACTGCTATATGCTCGCTTATTATGAAGCTTTTTAAACAGTAAAAAGAATTTCAGGTGTTGGGTTCTCGTTCCACAGAAAGCTGTGCAAAAAACTTTGTAAGATACCTAAAACATTTCATGATAAGCAAATTGAGTTAATGACATCCAGACCCAGGGCCTTATTATGAGTTTGACGGTGTGGGAACGGGCCGCCACGCCATGGCCCTGCACCCACACCGCCAAACCTCACCGCCGGCTGCTTGCCAGATTACGAGTTACCTCGTGGTCTGGCGGGCGGTTCTTTGTTGTTCCCACAGCAGTGCCTATTAAAAAGGCACCGTAATGGGAGTGCCAAAGCTCGCTCCTGCACGGCATGGACTGTGCAGTCCATGTCGTGCAGGAAAGGGGGTGCATGCAATAGGGGTGCACACCATTTGCTCCTCCTGCATGCATCCCATTGCCCTGAGGCAACAGGTGTCCCTGTAGGGCCCCCTTTGTTTCCTCACCGCCACAGTTTTTAATGGTGGCCTCACCCCCATGAAAACTGTGGCTGTGAGGAAACTCTAAATATGCTTGGCGGTGCCGCAGCGGCACGGCCAAGCATATTGGAGCCTCTGACCACCTCACCATCACCAGAAATCACGGATTCCTGTCGGTTGCAGTGGGCCTACGGTGGTCCAACCGCCGTAGTTGTAATACGGCAGTCAGATTGCCGGTGCGGTGGTCCCCGACCGCCACCGCACCTCCACCCTTGAGTTTGGCAGTTTAATGGACCGCCAATCTCGCAATTAGGCCCACAGAGACAAAAAGATTCTGAGACAAAAAGATCTGAAGATAGAGGGAAATATGAACCCAAAGTCCTGACTACAGTTAGCTTCAAGGGACAGAGAGCCTTAAGGAGGAAGAAGTTTTAGAGATGGGTGTAGAAAGATAGGGTCAATGATACAAGGAAATCCACAATGATAGATGCCAGGAAGAGATGAGGACATGATGACAAAGGGATAGGAAACAGGAGGATTGGGTAACACTAGCACTAATAGAAAGCAGATCAAGTCGCACAACCTAAATCCCCTAGATTTGGATCACACCATTTGGAAAACTCATAACATATATCACACTTAGATGGGTTCGGTGGAAGGCAGCAAAGCCATTCTTCAAAACATTACCTTAGGAAAACCTCTCACTACACACACTCCACACCATTCACACCTACTTAACCTATGAGACGGTTGGATGGGCACACCTCCATGTTGATAGCTTACCAAGAGCAAAACACTCATCGTGGTTCTCATGCTTCCCACTGATGCCTGACAGCACCTAGAAGCCATGGAATTTGAAAAAGCTACACAATACAAAAAACATGTTCCAGAAAATGTACAGAAAGATAAATTATTAATTTGGGTTAGCATTGTAATCTCAAAAAAAGTTGGCATAAAGCACCTTCTGCAGACAGAAAGATCATATATGTGTAGTTATGTCAATTAAGATGTCTATTCCCAAAATGAGCAGAGGTGTACTGTTGCTACTGAGCCTCTACTTCCCCTCAAGAAGTGAAGCAAAATGCTCCTACAGAGCCACTTCCATTGATCCAATGTATCAATAGCGTATATCTATTCAACTGAGCAAAGCTGCCCCACTGAACAACTGCTCGGCTTAGGAATCAAATGTGACGTAGCAACCAAAATCCATAGGAATAATTTTGCCACTCATGTGAATCCAGCCAACAGAAGTTCACAGAGGGCTTTCCTGCACAGACCGACCATGTTCTTGCCTCTTAAGTAAGTCCAGGGGGGGGTTGCTTGTGCAGCAAAGCCAGTAGGCCTGCCTCACAAAATTGGGACAACTGGAAGTAGTGGCGTGGCAAGGATGCCATGAGCCCTAGTGCAAGCAAGGAAAATGTTCCCTTTAACCGCTGCTGGGATAGTAAAATACAGCAATTTACAGGGTTCAATAGGTCACCTGGGCCCTCGTGTCACTGCACCTGCAGCACCAATGGTAGCTACGCCCCTGACTGGAGGACCGACATGCCAAGTCTCTGGAAAATCCCTTGCTCCCAAGTGGATTTATTTATTCATTCCAGGCTTCCCCCACCAAGCAGCTGTCTGCTGTACAAAGGAGTGGTCAACAACCAACATACCTTTGAAAGTATGCAACATACTAATGCCATGAAAAGGCAGTAAAAGGCAATGAGTGGGTTGTGTACCTGCTAATTCCAGGGGCAATTTGCACACCCTTGTTAACTAGAAGCAGAACAACTGGACTCCGTCCCCGTTTATGAGTAGTAAGGTTCAGAACTCAATTACAATCATTGCCAAAAAGAAGACTGTGATGTTACTGAGCAACATATCTACCCAGGAGCTGTCTGTAGGTGTATCACTGCCTCGCAACCCATCAGGTCAATCTCTGACCAAGGTAATTTAAAATTATACTCGTCTCCTTTCAGCCAATAGAGCCTAGCTGGAGTCTACCCACGAGGCATAATTTGCATTTAGCACCCAGTTGTCCAGCACAAACGTCACAATAGAGGACTAGCTGAAAAGACGGCCGTCAAAGGAAATTCTATGAAATGCCAGAGAGTTTTCCCACCATTGTTGCCAATATCTCCATATCAAGTAGCCTGGTGGGTAGTTTTGAAAACTATCCATTGTTTCAAAAGCCATCTTCGAAAAGTACTTTAGCTTTTTTTAATAAATGTGGATTCTGGTCAGAGTACAGCCTGCAGAAGGTACATACGTTCATGAAGACCGTGACCCCCAAGTATAAGCCTTGTTATTGAAGACCTAGCATGCCACCTTCTTATCACCACCACAATGGTGGGCCATAAAGGACTAACCACAGCACTGGATCCCACCCCTCTGAATTCCAACCAAACATTAACCGTCTTCTGGACACACATAATATGTATGGGTGTCAGGGGTAAGTCATTAAAGCCGACTGTTTTACTCGAACCATGTATTCCTTCCATAATCAATGTGTATTGATAAGTAATAGACCAATAATGCACCACGTTCTGCAATATTCTCTAAAACATTTGCCTGTCGGACGTAAAAGATGAACAACCATTGTGTCAAATTCTTCTTGATCTTAGGCTCTTTCTTAATGAGGGCATGCTTACTGTCCTCTCAAGCTGCTACAGTTTACTTACATTGAAGAAATTGAAAACCATCAACAAACAATTGCTTCCGTAACGTGCACTGGATTAAAAAGACTAATGTGTATCTAAGCTCCCTAATGCCAATAACACCAGCTCTGGCCCATCCTAGCTCCCTGTCAAGCTTCTTTCACCTAGTGGTCAGTCACTGGCTCAGTATTCTTGGACTCACTAGAATTTGCTTCATCATTCGACAATACCAGTTTTTCAGACCCAGTCGCAGTCAAAGGATAAGAGATGTAGATATGGTGTTAGCATTTTGAGGATGTAAAACAGCGTTCGAGGCATCAGAGCTAACCTGGGTTCTCTTGGTTATCCACAGGAGACGGTATGGATTATTGGTGCCCTCATGAAGAGGTGGACAGACTTCTACAGTAAATCAAGCTGCTATGGAGTGCTATTGAAATACTTCTTAGCTGAGCCAAATGCATTCGGATCACTTTCCCACCCCAGTTATATAAGCCTGGAAACCTGTGTCACCACATCCTAAGATCGAGAGTTACGCCCTAAAGATGCAAGTCACTGGTTAAGTGAACAAAAGCAGTTAAGACTGTACAAAGATGAGAGTCCAGTCTTCGACTCAAAGGTAAGGGTTGGAGAGAAACAAGATGGGACTGGGTTAGCTTTCTTCCTGGATTGCATAGGTGCTGGAACTCGAACAGGCATTCTGCTACACATAGATCTTTCATTCCAGTGATGCTCGAAGTCCATGGCCAAGTTGATGGTTAGTGTCATGCAGAAATGGGCACACCTCCCAAACGTCTTCAACATTTGTTCAAGGCCTTTCATTTAACCTGAAATTTGGCCTAAGTCTGGCATGGGAGACAACTCTGAGGCAGGAGCTTGAGTTCTGGCTTTGGGACATACATGCCGCTGACTGAAAATTCAAAGAGTAAAAACAAACAGGAAAGGTGCTTAGTATGTTTTTGCCAGGCCTAAAATTCCATAGAATTAGCATCCTGCTGCTCACGAATACCATCCCAATATGCCAATTTGTAAATTGCAGGCAAACAGTCATACTGGAAATATTAACAACAAACTGCGCCAAAATACAAGGATTGGCAGTAGCATTGTTGGTTCTTGCTTTAGTCTAAATAACACGAGGTTCTGTTAATGAGCTGCTACTGCTCCGTTTTCGGAAAACTGTGTGTATAAAAAACCTTCAAACTGTGCAGAAATTATTTTTGACAATTTTAGCCTTAAAGGGATTGTCTCACCTGATCCATAATCCGAATGGGTCAAGAACCACATTGCTTTAGTTAAAGGTCGCAATGATAATTGTGCACAGTGCTAACTACGTTTTGCTCTTAAATATAGGCGGAAACATCTGCAAAAAATTGTGTTTTTGTGGGAATTTTTGGCAGAGAAATTTCACAGGAGAAACTGGAGACTTTCACCAGAGCTATAATTGAAAGGAAACAATTAATATTATTCAGGTTCAAGACATAGCAAAGCGATGAAATGTGCCCAGTGAAACAGATGGCATTATAATTTCATACACCCCTACCCTAAATATGAAGTAGGCAGATGCGCCGCCTCAGTGTAGCAGTGCTCCCGCCACTGGAAGCCGAAGACAAGAGAAGAAAATGGAGTCTGAGCAGCCCGAAGGGGTATCACCAAGGCAGGTTGTCAGCTACAGCAGCTACAGCAAAGGGCCAAAAAGTAATAAGAGATAGTGGGACGGGTGGTGCAAGAAAATACAAAGGAAAAACAAGCACTGCCAAAGCCAATAGGTCTCGTCTTTATAATGTGAGTACCGAGCTGTTGTCTTTGCCAAAGTTTGTTTGTAAAGAATTGTTTAAAAAACGTAAACGAAAAGCATATTTATTGTATATCAGAACTTTATATTGAATTCAATGCTCTCAATCTTTATAAATGCCATGGTTAATTTTTCATATACTTTTCACTCAGAAAACTCCGAACAGAATTTAAATAGAGTTAGGAAGTGTCAGAATGTAAAGGAAAAGGTTTCCCAAGACCTAATTTACTTTTCACAGGTATCAGCCATTTGAGGTTCTGCAGTAGCCCAGGGAACAGATTTGTGGGCTTCCAGGAGAAATGTCATGCTAAGTAAACCTTTTACCTCAGACACCAGCTCAATGAATGCAGCAGAAGGACCTTCACCCAGCATCATAAAAGCCTTTGGGGGATATTCACAAGAACGTGTGATAATTATCGCAAAATTAGCTTAACGCAACTTTGCACATCGCAGTCCATCGCGGAAAAATAACGCTGTGTTAACCCCTTCGGTGCTCATGACGGAATGGTTCCGTCATGAGCACCGGTGCTCCTGTGCTCATGACGGAACCATTCCGTCATGAGGACAGGGGCACGAAATCCCTCTGCTGCAGACAGCAGAGGGATTTCCCTTTTTTTTATTGGCCTCGGGAGGTTGGGGAAGAGCTTCCCCAACCTCCCGAGGCCAATTTGCATTTTCATTACAATGCCGATCGCGCGCATGGCGCGCTGTCGTCATTGCAATAAAAATGAAACTGAAACTTAGTTTCAGTTTCATTGTTTCGGTGCTCGTTGGGCTATCTCAGCCCCCCCGAGCACCGAAGCAGATGGGAGAGGTATCGTTGGAAAGGATCTCCCCTTTCCAATGGTACCCCTCCCTAGTGGATCCCTGCTTGGGGATTGCCCCAGGGGGGGCGATCCCCAAGCAGGGATCCACCCACTAGGCACCAGGGAGGGGGGAGCGGCCCCTTGGGCAAGGGCCTTTGCTCCCCCCATATGTTTTGGCCTAATTCAGTCTTTCTGCCCCCCCGGGGGTGCAGAAAGCCCACTAGACCCAGGGAATTTTTTTACTATGTAAATTAGGGGTGGGGGCTGCCCAATATGGGCACGCCAAAGCCCCCAACCCCCCCTGCACAATAACAGTCTTTCTGCCCCCCCTGGGTGCAGATGGGGCGGTAGCCCCCAATCTGCCCCCCCGGGGGGGCAGAAAGCCCACTAGATGCCCGTTTTTTTTTTACGATTAATTTAGGGGTGGGGGCTGCCAAAGATGGGCATGCCAATGCCCCCACCCCTCCCCCCCACAAAATTCCAGTATTTTTTTTATAGGCCCGGGGTGGGGGCTGCCCAGAATGGGCATGCAAATGCCCCCACCCTACCCCCCCAAAGAAAACTAAAGACTTGCTGCCCCTCCAGGAGGAAGATGGGGGCAATAGCCCCTGATCTGCCCCCGGGGGTGGGGCAGAAAGCCCACTAAGCGCCAGGGATTTTTTTTTCTATATAGGTAGGGGTGGGGGTTGCCCAGAATGGGCATGTCAAGGCCCCCACCCCCCAAAAAAATGATACAGTCTTTCTGTCCCCCCCTGGGAGGCAGATGGGGCAATAGCCCCTTATCTGCCCCCCCCGGGGTGGGACAGAAAGCCCACTAGCCACCAGGGATTTTTTTTCTCCCAAGTTTGGGGTGGGGGTTGCCCAGAATGGGCATGCCAATGCCCCCACCCCCCAAAAAAAGATGCCACAGCCTTTCTGCCCCCCCCCAGGAGGTAGATGGGGGCAGTAGCCCCTGATCTGCCCCCCGGGGGGCAGAAAGTTCACTAGGCGCCAGCGATTATGCTGGCTTTTCTATTAGTCGGGGTGGGGGCTTCCCAGAATGGGCATCCCAATGCCCCCACCCCCCCAAAAGAATAGCCACAGTCTTTCTGCCCCCCTTGGGGGCATATCGGGGCAATAGCCCTCGATTTTCCCCCTCCCCAGGGCAGCAGAAAGCCCACTAGGCACTGAATTTTCTTCAGGATGTGCCTACCTTTGGATTTTGGGCCGTAGCGCAGCCGGCACATAGGGAAACCTAGTAAACCTGTACATTTTTGAAAACTAGACACCAAGGGGAATCCAGGATGGGGTGACTTGTGTGCGTCTCACCAGGTTCTGTTACCCAGAATCCCTTGCAAACCTCAAACTTTGTCAAAAAACCCCCATTTTCCTCACATTTTTGTGGTGGAAAGTTCTGGAATCTGCGTGGATCCACAAAATTCCACCCACTCCGCGTTCCCCAAAGCCTTCCGAGAAAAATAGTACCTCACTTGTGTGGGTAGGCCTAGTGCCCGCGACAGGAAACGGCCCAAAACGCAACGTGGACACACCACATTTTCTCAGTGAAAACTGACCCTTTTTTTGCAGAGTGCCTAGCTGTAGATTTTGAACCCTAGCTCTGCCGGCACCTAGGGAAACACAGCAGACCTATACATTTTTTAAAACTAGACACCCAGGGGAATCCAGGATGGGGTGACTTGTCTGGCTCTCACCAGGTTCTGTTACCCAAAATCCCTTGCAAACCTCAAAATTTGTATAAAAAAACACATTTTCCTCACATTTCTGTGGTGGAAAGTTCTGGAATCTGTATGGATCCACAAAATTCCACTCACCCCGCATTCCCCAAAGTCTTCCGAGAAAAATGGTACCTCACTTGTGTGGGTGGGTCAAGTACCCGCGACAGGCAAAGGCCCAAAACCTAGTGAGGCGACATCAAAATTACCTATCACAAACCAACCTGATTTTCAAGGGGGGTCCCATGAGTTTTTGGCCCCGGGCTCTGCGGCCGTCTAGGGAAACCTACCAAACCCACACATTTCTGAAAACTAGACACCCAGGGGATTCCAGGGAGGTATGGCTTGCGTGGATCCCCCAACGTTTTCTTACCCAGAATCCCCTGCAAACCTCAAATTTAGCTGAAAAAAATCACTTTTTCCACACATTTTTGTGTGGGAAAGTTGTGGCATCACCGGGCTGACACAAATTTCCTACCACCCAGCGTTCCCCAGGTCTCCCGATAAAAATGGTGCCTCACTCGTGTGGGAGGCCCAAGTACCCGCGACAGGCAAGGGCCCAAAACGTATTGAGGCGACATCAAAATTGCCTATCACAAAACGACCTGGTTTTGCAAGGGGGGTCACCTGGGTTTTGGGCCCCGTGCTCGGCGGTCAGCTAGGGAAACCTACCAAGACCACACATTTCGGAAAACTAGACACCCGGGGGATTATAGGGAGGTATGGCTTGCGTGGATCCCCCAACATTGTCTTACCCAGAATCCCCTACAAACCTCAAATTTAGCTGAAAAAATCACTTTTTCCACACATTTTTGTGTGGGAAAGTTGTGGCATCACAGGGCTGACACAAATTTCCTACCACCCAGCGTTCCCCCAGGTCTCCCGATAAAAATGGTGCCTCACTCGTGTGGGAGGCCCAAGTACCCGCGACAGGCAAGGGCCCAAAACGTATTGAGGCGACATCAAAATTGCCTATCACAAACGCGACCTGGTTTTGCAAGGGGGTCACCTGGGTTTTTGGCCCCGTGCTCGGCGGCCAGCTAGGGAAACCTACCAAACCCACACATTTCTGAAAACTAGACACCCGGGGGATTATAGGGAGGTATGGCTTGTGTGGATCCCCCATCATTTTCTTACCCAAAATCCCCTGCAAACCTCACATTTAGCTGAAAAAATCACTTTTTCCACACATTTTTGTGTGGGAAAGTTGTGGCATTACCGGGCTGACACAAATTTCCTACCACCCAGCGTTCCCGCAGGTCTCCCGATAAATATTGTGCCTCACTCGTGTGGGAGGCCCAAGTACCCGCGACAGGCAAGGGCGCAAAACGTATTGAGGCGACATCAAAATTGCCTAGCACAAAACGACCTGGTTTTGCAAGGGGGGTCACCTGGGTTTTTGGCCCCGTGCTTGGCGGCCAGCTAGGGAAACCAGCCAAACCCACACACTTCTGAAAACTAGACACCCGGGGGATTCCAGGGAGGTATGGCTTGCGTGGATCCCCCAACATTTTCTTACCCAGAATCCCCTGCAAACCTCAAATTTAGCTAAAAAATCACTTTTTCCACAGTTTTTTGTGTGGGAAAGTTGTGGCATCACCGGGCTGACACAAATTTCCTGCCACCGAGCGTTCCCCCAGGTCTCCCAATAAAAATGGTGCCTCACTCGTGTGGGAGGCCCAAGTACCCACGGCAGGCAAGAGCCCAAAACTTATTGAGGGAACATCAAAATTGCCTATCACAAAACGACCTGGTTTTGCAAGGGGGGTCACCTGGGTTTTTGGTCCCATGCTCGGCGGCCAGCTAGGGAAACGTACCAAACACACACATTTCTGAAAACTAGACACCCAGGGGATTCCAGGGAGGTATGGCTTGCGTGGATCCCCCAACATTTTCTTACCCAGAATCCCCTGCAAACCTCAAATTTAGCTGAAAAAATCATTTTTTCTACAGTTTTTTGTGTGGGAAAGTTGTGGCATCACCGAGCTGACACAAATTTCCTACCACCCAGCGTTTCCCCAGGTCTCCCGATAAAAATGGTGCCTCACTCGTGTGGGAGGCCCAAGTACCCATGACAGGCAAGGGCCCAAAACGTATTCCTGCGACATCAAAATTGCCTATCACAAAACGACCTGGTTTTGCAAGGGGGGTCACCTGTGTTTTTGGCCCCGTGCTCGGCGGCCAGCTAGGGAAACCAACAAAACCCACACATTTCTGAAAACTAGACACCCGGGGGATTCCAGGGAGGTATGGCTTGCGTGGATCCCCGAACTTTTTCTTAGCCAGAATCCCCTGCAAACTTCAAATTTAGCTGAAAAAAATCACTTTTTCCACATATTGGATTCCCCCGGGTGTCTAGTTTTCAAAAATGTATAGGTTTGCTAGGTTTACCTAGGTGCTGGCAGAGCTAGGGTTCAAAATCTACAGCTAGGCACTTTGCAAAAAAAGGGTCCGTTTTCAATGTGAAAATGTGGTGTGTCCACGTTGCGTTTTGGGCCGTTTCCTGTTGCGGGCACTAGGCCTACCCACACAAGTGAGGTACCATTTTTCTCGGAAGACTTTGGAGAACGCGGGGTTGGGGGAATTTTGTGGATCCACGCAGATTCCAGAACTTTCCACCACAGAAATGTGAGGAAAATGTGGGTTTTTGTAACAAATTTTTAGGTTTGCAAGGGTTTCTGGGTAATAGAACCTGGTGAGAGCCAGTCAAGTCACCCCATCCTGGATTCCCCTGGGTGTCTAGTTTTCAGAAATGTATAGTTTTGCTATGTTTCCCTAGGTGCCGGTAGAGCTAGGGTTCAAAATCTACAGCTAGGCACTCTACAAAAAAAGGGTCAGTTTTCACTGTAAAAATAAAGTGTGTCCACGTTGCGTTTTGAGCTGTTTCCTGTCGCGGGCACTAGGCCTACCCACACAAGTGAGGTACCATTTTTATCGAGAGACTTAGGGTAACACAGAATTGTAGAGCAACTGTTATTACCTATTGACTTTCGATGCATTTCTGCCTTCCAAATGAAAGACAATGTGTAAAAAAGAAGTCATTTTGAAAAATGACCCATAATTCTCATGCTAGTATGGGTACTCACAATTTGGGAAATGTGCAAATATCTACTGTTTCTAAACTCTATATTTTGTTCCAATTTCAGAAGTACATAGGTGTCTTTCATACCGATTTTTCCATGTATATATTTTCCCAAATGAATTGCTATATACCCGGTACATAAATAAAAAACGATTGCAAGACGCTGCTCAGTTATTGGCTCTGGGTTCGTTGGGTTCTTGGTGAACCTACAAGTCCTATATATCCCCACAACCAGAAAGGTCCAGCGGATGTAACGGTATATTGCTTTCAAACAGTTGTCATAATTAGAAGAAGTTACAGGTGAAAACGTTGACCCAAATGGCTGTTTGTTTCAACTAATTTTCAATTTTTCCCATATTCAACGGTTAGTTTCTATAAAGAAACCTTGAAGGATGTACACAAATGACCCCTTGCTGAATTCAGAATTTTGTCTACTTTTCTAAAATGTATAGCTTTCCAGGATCCATTATTGCTTTCATACCCATTTCTACCATTAACTGGAAAGAGGTTGAAAGCACAAAAAATAGCAAAAATAGGCTATGTCCCAGAAAAATGCCAAAACTGTGTAAAAAATGTTGGTTTTCTGACAAAAGTCTGCTTGTCCCTGAAAGCTTGGAAGATGGTGATTTCAGCACCACACCCCCTTTTTGATACCATTTGCAGGGAAAAAACAGACGCTTTCATCTGTAGCCCTTTTTTCCCATTTTTCCCAAAAAAAAACAGAATTTAGCTGTATTTTGGCTAATTTCTGGGTCCCCTCCAGGGGAATCAACAAACCCTGGGTACCTTTAGAATCCCCATGATGTTGGAAAAAAAGGATGCAAATTTGGCGTGGATACCTCATGTGGTCAAAAAGTTACAGGGGCCTAAGCGCGAACTACCCCAAATAGCCAAAAAAAGGCTTAGCACAGGGCGGGAAAAGGCCTAGCAGCGAAGGGGTTAACGTTTTATTCTCAACACGGCGGTACCATGCGATAGTCACACGCTAACGCGTCAAATGACCGCGATAAAATTACCGTGACGGCAAAAAAACGCGAACGCGAAAAAAGTTGCGATGTGGCCAACCGCGATAAAAAAATCTGCAAGAACCAGCGACAGGTCTGCAATTCCCACGCGTCATGCGGGAAAATGCACCATAAGAGCAGAGAAAAAAAATTAACTGCGTTGCACCATGGATGCACCCGGATCGAGTGCAGAGGACAACGCGAACCCCACAAGCACCACAGACGACCAGCAAGAAACCTCGGGGTCGGGGAAGGGCAAGAAGAAGAGGAAGAGGAAGACGCGGTTCAGTCCGCAGGAAAACAGGATCATCGTCACGGAGGTGATAGAACACTTCCAACAACTGTTCGTCACCTCCACTGTGTCATTGGCAACACAAACGGAAATATGGCAGTCGATCGTGAACAACGTGAATGCAGTCGGAGTGTTGAGGAGGTCAATGGAGGAGGTCAAGAGGCGCTGGCATGATGTCAATAGCCAAACCAAGCAGAAACTCGCTGCCAACCGGAAGGCAGCAACGGCGACTGAAGGTGGGAGTCCTGCGCCACAGGAGGAGCTGGATGAGCTGGAGGAAATGGTGGCCACAGTCATCAGTGTGGAGACGGTGCAAGGAGTTGGGGGTCCGGACACAGCCCGACATGACCTGACCCAACAGCAACAGGGTGAGTAACGACCAGGGACTGGGGGGACGGGTGGAGATGGGCACAATGGCACAGATGCACAATTATGTGTAGCACACTGCACACCCACAATGATTGTGGAACATGTCCCTCATACCCTTGGCACACTGCAGCACACATAGAAATACCAAGTAGGCCCCCGTCCACTATGTGCACAAAGGTGCCCCCCTCCCTATCACCAATATCACAACCTACCCATGCAGATGTGCCGAATCCAGCAAAGCAGCGGCTCTGTGAGCCACACTGACAATGCAAGTGACACTGCATGACCAATAGCATGGCTGCAGTCAAAATACATGACATGGTGCACGACACGACGCTGAGGTGGCCCAGTGTGGATCAAATCCCCAAAGGAGCAGGTCACACTCTGACACATCCACATGCACATACAACCCCTGACGTCAACAACACATCTGCAGACAAACAATGCACAAGAGTACAGAAACCGTCCAAGAGCACAAATGAGCCAAGTCGCCAACATCTCAGCTCCCCAAAAGCACACATGTCAAAGGCACACCGCCCCAAAGGGATAAGGGGCCGCTAAATCAGAGCTGCAGGGGCGAGTCTCACACAATGCAGCACACACACATAGCAATCACAGCACATCAACATTGACGACAATGTGGTACAGAGTGCAACACCTTCACTACAGAACAGAGGACACAACTGGTGCCGCTTGTGCGTAGAAACTGGCCAGTCACATCTGGCATAGCAGGAAACTGTGAGATGATAATGCACGAGTACAACCTCACATCCGTCCACTGTCCCCCATCAAATAGCCAGCTTCACCAAAACAGTCACAATGTACATTGTCATGCAGTCTGTATGTAAACATGTACAATGCGTCAACATACATCGAACACACTGTTAACCTGCATCTCCCCTTTACATTGCAGAGGGACAATCAACACCTCCTGCAGAGCAGACCAGACATCTCTTCAGTGATGATGAGGAGGAACCCCTGGCCATCTGCTCAGACACCCTCCAACGGCTCGTGAACAGCCTCCGCACCCCACCTCCAGGAGCAGGGCAGCCCAGCTGCATCGAGGTGACCCCACCCCCTGCACAGCCCACACAGCAGAAAGCACCCACCACCACGGCTGGCTCCCAGCACCTCACGGAAAGACACATGGCATTCCAACACCGTGTGTCAGACTGCCAGAGGGGGCTGGCTGAACAGGTGGGGGTGGGTTTCGACCTCATGGCAGCCAAACTTGATGCCATACGTGGGTGTATGAGTCCCATCAGGGACCACTTACAGTCCCTAACGGACACCCACAGTCCGTTCCATGCTATACAACAATCCTTGGCTGACCTCGCTGGAGCCATTACTCGGATACAAGAACTGTCTAGTCAGACAGGCTCCATCGATGGCAGCACAGAGTTGGCACAGATGCGGAGGACAATGGAGAACATGGAGCGGATGCAGGCTGGAAGGATGGCTGCCACGGCTGTACACCAGCGAGATGTAGCTGGGATCTACCATGCCCTGCAGAACATCATCTCACCATTGCTGCCACAGAGCCTGTCTCAGATGACTGCAGCAGGAACTTCGACACACACATCTCCACCCCCTGATGCGTCAGTGGCACACAGTGATGCAGCCATACCACCTCCGCCCCCTGATGCGTCAGTGGCACACAGTGATACAGCCATACCACCTCCGCCCCCTGATGTGTCAGTGGCACACAGTGATGCAGCCATAACACCACCACACACACCTGACACACCTGACACAGAAGACATATCAGAGGACTAAGATCTGGATGGCAATGACTCTGTTTGAGAAAGGAGGTTGTAGCATCCATCCCCGCCATATGGCCTGTTCCTGCTTGGTTCAGCCCTCTGCATCATGCCCGGGAACAACACCTTCCACTGTCCCCCGAAACACTCTGCGACATTCACCTGGACCCCGACATGGACTGCCATATCTGCACTGGTTACCAATGACACAGCAATCAGGCTGCAGACTGAACTCTTCCTCTTCCGATTAAATTGTCATTCCCCAAAGGACTCTGGTTGGCCCTCCACTGGGCAACCATGTTATGTGGGGTTTGCATGGCCATGTACTGCTCCAGCTCCGACACGCCACAGAATGTGAATAAAACATTCCAAATCACACAGATGTGTCATGTCTATGTTCAATCAAGTATAAGAGTATGGATGAATGTAGGGACATTGATTGCACAAAAAGGTACACCCTGGGAAATGACATCAATGCGCATGTTTGACCCTGACCCACATGGTCAATTAGATGACTGTGAACGTGTGAACTAGCTGTGGCCTCATTGCCCATGAACAACAATCTCGCAACCCCCCAACGTACCCCCACGTCCATGTATTAAATGGGGCTGTGTGTAAAAATGTCTAAATCGGTAGCAGGCCTAAAGTAGTGTCCCCCATCACATGTGACAACAGAACATCTCTTCGCATACCTACTCACACTCAACTGTGTGGACACAGCCTGTTTTGATGGATCACATTGATCCACATGGCAAGAAGTTGGACACCATACTCACATTGCTGAAGACACGTAAGAGCACCGGTCCACCAGCAAATATCCCAACCACAATGTCTGGCTTACAGAGGTGGAGCTGGCAATAGGGACTCACCCCTAAGTGAAATGCGTCAGTCAGTCCCTCCCTGTGTACGGACAATGCTCATTGAGGCACACGATTTGTCATTCTAATCAACACTCATCACAGTTGAACACTAGTGAAGTGGCGTAGACTTTATTCGCATGTGCGTGTCAGTACGGGCAAGACAAGGGCCACAACATGCAGACCAATGCTTCAGACACTAACAGGCAGCATGGGAACATGTAGAGGTGCAAGAACTGGGGAGGCAAAAATGAACACCAATCATTACGGATGGCAACTGTCTCAGCCCACCTTGCCTTGCTGGACGAGTCATGTGATGTTTGGCGTATGCTCATTGCCCCGTGTCAGGGGACACGACTCACAGCCCATGGGATCTGCATTGTGCTGTACCACCGGACTGCGCAGACTGTCTGCTCTGCTGACGGTGAGCAGGTGAAAGGGTCCAACAAGGTCATGTGTGTACACTCCCTCCAGCAGTATGTCAGAGTAAGGAACCTTTCCAAGCGACGCTGTGCAGCTCCGCCCATGGGACTGCCTCACCTTGCACAGGTGTGTGTCAACATGCGTAGGTGCACGCACATGCATTCTGAGTCCAGGTGAATGCAGCCATGTCCACTGTTGTGGTGGGATATGTGACCATTTCTCCAAGATGCAAGAAGGTGTTGGGACCTGTGCTCTGGGTTACAAGCAGTTGTGGCTGCAGGAACGTAGTTACTCGTCCATGAATGCGAGCGCAGCTTCCTGGGCAATAAGTTCCAAGAGTACGTCGTTGTCGGCCTCAACGAACACGGGGCGAGCCAATCCATTAACTGGTCCGGACAGATGTGCTCCGTCCACGCCGTTTCACCAATCCACAACACAGCCCAATGGGGGAGCGCTTCGATGTGGTCACTGCACACGAGGACCTGTGCAATCTCCCATGCCCAACTGCCAGTACATACGCCAAATATCACGGCATCCCATGAACGGGTATCACGGTTACACTCCTGGTCGTGAGCCAACAGGGGGCGCACACACAAGTTATAATCCAGTTCAGCTACCGTTGTGTTGGATAGGCAGACATCCATGGGCCACTCGAATATGCATGATCGGCAGTGGAACCAGGGCTGGACGCAGGTGACGTACGCTAGACGGAAGCTCAGGCGGTAATTGATGCGCAACACTGCCAGTGGCAGTGCCCCCAGCAAATGCAGCATACGTGCACAGTACAGTTCCACGTGACAGGGGTTGTGCATGTGCCCGGGATGTTCTGCCATTGCGTTGGTGGCTCTGGTTGAAGCGGCACTGTTCTGACCTGTGCCAGTTCTGTGGATGAAATGCCACAGCTCGGAGCAATGAGTTGTTTTAGTGTGCAACGGTTGTACGCCTGGGTTAATGTGGGAGTAAGTGTGAAGGACATTCCATGCAAGATAACTTCGGGCAAGGACTTCTGTGTGTGGGGTGTGTATACGTTGGTCTTTCGTCGGGCTATGCTTAGTGTGGGAGTTGTCATCATCTGCTGTGGTATCTCTCTCAGGGGGTGCCTGCTGCATGCAAGACCAAGGTCGGAGGTGCAGATGTCCTTCCGCCTTATGTATTGAGACAAAGGAGCTTTGATCCCTGATGTTCGTCTGACTACTGCTTGCATTCTGGCAATGTGATGTGGCTTTCGCGCTGCATTTGGGGCTAGGCCTTAGGCTTATGGTGCACCAATAGCGATACACACACAACAGTTGGCATGTATGTGCCAAGGTCCTTCCTTTCACTGTCTCTCTCTCTCTCCCTTTCTTTCTCTCTCTCTTTCTCTCTCTCTCTGTCCTTTGATGAGCGCTTGACACACCTTCTTATCTTGAATTTTGTCTTGCAGGCTGTGACTTACAGATTGTCCAGAGAAGACCCGCCATGACTCTTCCAAATAGTTGTTTTGAGTTAAATTTGAATGTAATGATTTGTTTGGGAATTCAGAGATGAATGAATGATTCTCCTTTTTCTGACCACACATGAATGTTAATTGTTTTACTTGTGCGACATCAGGCGAATTGTTTTGTTAATGATTTCGTAAAGTTGATGTAAAATATCTTTGTCCGGGGTAGGGCCCCGGTGGGGGAGGCCTTGGGGGGGGCTGGCGGTGGGTGTTGTGGCCCTCTTGGGTTTCCGGCTGCATGATCAGTAGCTCCATGGCATCTGTTGTTCTTCTGGTGTGGCTGTGGGCTGTGCTCCCCTTTCTGGTGCAGGTTATGGTCCGACTTAATACCAGGTAGGAGCAGGTGTTAATTCCCTGCTGCTAACGCGCCTTGTCGCATGTTTTGTGGTCTTATCGCCGATCTGGCTGGTCGTTGAGAATGTTGCGAAGTGGTGTTGTCGCGGGTTTTTGCACGGGAACGCCTACTCTGCATCTCATTAGCGTTAGTTGCCGGTGTCATCCGTGGCGATGTTTTTTGCGGCTGCTGTCGCAGGTAAACTGGCGATATCGGCTATTAGCACCTGCTTGTGAATAGGGCGATATATCTATCGCCACTTTGGCTGCGATAAAGTGCTGCTAACTCAGCGATAAGTCCTTGAGAATATGCCCCTTTGTGTGCCAAAGCTTGTGATGTCATGCAATATGTGAAATGCAGGAGGTAAAAACAAAAACAACCCTTAAAGGTTGCTCTTTAGCCATACCCTAGTAAAAATATCTCTGTGTTGCTGTGCTTTTGCAGACAAGCTGGAAGGTGATGGGAGCAACACAGAGCAAGAGCGGGGTGGATATTTGAGAGAGTGAAGCAGCACATGTGGGCGAGATCTTGAAAACACATGCACTCTCATGGAATGATGAATAAAAAGAAAAAAGTAGATGCATAAATGTGAGCAGTGGAAGGATTCAAGTCAGCCAGTCAAAAGGATCATAAAGAGGCTTTGCTCGGGGCGGAACAAACACAAGAAGAGGAAAGCAAGTCATCGAATAGGAGGCAAGCAAATGAGAGTGAAAACAAAGCCAACTAATGGTAAGCAATGGTCGGGCTTTAAGCCCACTGGAAGTTCACAATAGTTCTTCCGCAACTAAAGAGTTTGCGCTGTCTGATGGGCAACACCCTAAAAAGAGAAAGTGAGCTGTGTGCTGTTGTCAGCCAGGGGGGCTGAGACTGGTAAAGAAAGATGCCAGCCTCTGCTACGTATGTGGTATTAACCCAGTACTGTGCCCTAGAGCTGGGCGAGTCACTGAAAGCTCGAGCCAGATGTGAGCCTGATTAGAGGCTCTGGCCCAGCTTACGATCTTCTTGGAGCCTAAAGCAAGCCGACCTTTCATGTGGCTTCTGTCCGCCACCTATGATCTACCCATATGCACCAAGAATTATAGGCAAACCACTAACGTTTGATGTAAAACAGGTAAGACAAAGAGATACACTTTTAGTGACTGAACTGTACAATGTGAACTAGAAAACCTGGGATCAATCCCGGCTTCTTTGCTTCATAAAATGGTGTGATCATTGACAAATATTATAATTTACTGAGCCTCCTTTCTTTACTTGGTCCTTAGTTCACCGATGGCATTGTTTTCAGGGGGAGGGGGCAGGAATGTTTAAAAATTATCACTTTTAATACATGCCTTTCAAAGCAGTAATATAATCAAATATACGAAGGTGAAACACATCCGCGTGTTAGAGAAATGCACTTTTTTGAATTTTGAAGAAATGTTATCATGTTTTTACATGATGTTTGTTGTATGATTTACATGCCAAGTATTTTGCAGGCCTCAGCTCGTGTTCGGGCTCTTAGAGTCCAGCCAAGTCTTTGGCTCGGCTCTGGCTCCGCTCTCCCTGGTAATTTGTTGGCTCGCCCATCTCTACCATGCCGGAGGATAAAGCCTCTAGATCGTCGAATTTCTTGCAGCTGCAGAATAATATAACTGTCTTTTGCTTTCGTCAGGAGGGCTGACCTTAAATGAAGGCCGTGGCTCATAGTTGATGGACCTTGGTTGGAACGGCTGAAGGTTGCATTTGTGTTCATCACAAGAAAGAAGTCAAAATCCCTACTAGCAAACCTCGTATCCGCATGGAACTCCTATTGACTCCAGCGAGGGAAACAGCCTTTACAATGCGTCTCGAACCATGCTGTGCCTTTACAACATGGTACGAACCACGAATACATCTTTACAACGCATTCCTTTACCCCCCAAATAGTTACAACGACTTGCCTTAGGGAAATCGTTGTTGGACTGATGTTGGACTTTAAGTCCAACACTTTCCCTACTGTTACGCAGACTGGAGTTGGAATAGTAAATTATACTATTCAAAAGTCCAGCGCTTTCCCTAAGGCAAGTCATTGTAACGACTTGCGTGGTAAAGGAATGTGTTGTAAAGACACATTTGTGGTTCAGATGTGTTGCAAAGTCATGCATGGTAAATGCATGTGTGGTTCGAACATACATTCTCCAGCGATAGTGGCGTAATGGAATCAAAAAGCAACTGTTTTAGCACTAGCACAGATTCAGGGAAGAGCAGACATTGGGCTGGTTCCTGGTTTGTTATTGCACTTAACACCAGCATTTCACTGCTGAAATCTGCAAAAGAAAATTTGAATACATACTGATAGTACTCATGTCCAGGCTCTTTCCTATTCTCAAACTGCGAATATGCCTGGTAGCTTATCATAGTACCAGAAACTGCGTCTATAGCTGTTTAAATACAGAGCGTTGTGCACCGCACTGGACATGGATCAGACATCTTCCTAGCATGCACCATCCCGAGGCATATTTGCACCCTTGCCAGTTTCCCTTTTTTTGAGCCCATCAGTGTTAATAGGAGCTAGGTTCTTTTGTGGATCAGCTAATTCTGTTTTAAGGGGTTCATCCCCTTTTCTTAGGTATTTTTTGGATGCCTTTTTGTAGTTTTTCTATTTCCTTCCTTCCGGTTGGGCAGCTATTGCTGTATCAGTCTTTAAGTGTGCAGTGTCTTTAGTGCTGGAGGCACTGACCTGCATAATCTCTGCCTCTCATGCTTGGGGAATTGTCATTTGGTGCACACCTGTGCCCTGTGCGCTACCTTCGGTGCAAGGTCTCTCTGGAACTACTTGGCTTGCATGCAGAGTACAGATGCACCAATCATGAAAGGAGAGAGGGATTTCATCAGCAGAAAAATGAGACAAGAGCTGAGAGCCGGGCCTCAGCCAGCAAATTTCAAAATGGTTATTGAAATTGTAATATTAGTTAATATTAAGTATAAGTTAATGTTATTGAAATATTTGTTTTAGTATATAGGTATATGGCATACAAAATCAAATATATTTTTAATTTAAATTTAAAGTTTGGTTTTATGGGGAATTTTAGGGTTCAGAGAAGAGTAGATTAGGGGTGGTTTGGAGAGTTAGGGTTCAGAGATGGGTAGTTTTTAGGAGTGAGAAGAGGTTTTTAGTATTTAGGGATGGGTAGTCTATTGGGCAAGCAAGGAGTAGTTTTAGGGCCCAGGGAAATGTACTGCATAGAGGTAGTAAACAGATTTTAGGGCCCAGTGATGGGTACTGCATAATTGTAGTAAAGAGTTTTTAGGGTTCAGGGATGGGTAGTGTATAGAAGTAATAAGGAATTTCTAGGGTTCAGTGATGGGTAGTGTATGGGGTGGTAAGACGTTTTTCAGGTTCAGGCATGGGTAATTGAGGTAGCAAGGAGCTTTTAGAGCTCCGAATTTTTTGTATGGGGATAGTAAAGTGTTTTAAGGATTAAGGGATGGGCAATAATAAAGTAAAAAATAATTGAAATACAAGATTAGTTTATTATCATTACAATTGCTAATTAAATTAGCGTAAATAGTTAGAATACATTTTTAAAACTTAACATGGGCTCTATATATATATATATATATATATATATATATATATATATATATATATATATATTAATCACCTCGCATTTTCACCTTCCAGAATAACGAGCGTGGACCCAAATTCGTGCTGCAGTGCATTTATTTTCAGCAAACACAGATGTCAGCCATGACGCGTTTCTGCCGTCCAAGCGGCCTTGATCACATGACACTGCTTAACTGAAGCCTCCATTTTTAAAGTGCTAGTGCTCAAACATTTTCATGGACATAAACAAAATACTTCATATATATGCATAAATGCCTTAATTCAATTAACTAGAACATTGTAATGATATATGTTTATCTCTGGGTCATCGAATCTCCGATAGTTCCCTTTCAGAAAATAAAGAATAATTTTTATATATATATTCTGTACATTCATTTCTAGTATCCAATATTTAATTTCCGCATATATATATATATGCAAAACCAATCCTTATGAAAAACTCCACTTACAAAGCAGGCACGGACCCATTAAAGTGCGATTAAATTATTGTTTTATTTTTCTTTCTTCATGCAAGTGCATGTCCCTGACGCTTTTTGGCCGCGCACAAGCGGCCTTGATCACAATAGCACGCTGCGTTACTTTCACTCTATATATGTCACATGATCACCTCGTGAACACTTCCATTGACTAACAGACATAAAAAACAGACCCCATATTTCTCTCTTATTCAATGTTTGTACTAAGTTTTGCGGTGAGAGAATAGACTGACAATTTTTATTTTACAAATAATCATCTGTTTGAAGATTACCATATAATATGGCGCTTTGCTTTCTCTCCAAGTACTAAATACAAATAACTGGTAACATGCCAGTTCTGCATACAGATATGTGTACCCCTATGTATAATATTTACAAATATATCAATATCATCATTGACTAATAAATATCATTTCATAGCTTAAATATATGTACACAAGATTTAAATATTCTGCAAAACAGTAATGCCATTTGATCATTTATATAAAAGATGATGGCCTGAGTATATATGTGTTCCTATTTAACCACCATAAAGTGCATAGTTATTAAAGTGCTCAATAATTAAAGTGCTGTATAGTGTTTCAACTAGAGAAATGTTTAGCAGCAAAAGTAGATTTCTTATATTTCATCAACATCTCCTTTGAATTGCCAAATAACTTCCTGCATAGTGCTTGAACTGTATACTACAAAAGTGACTTGTGCCCTTAATATAAAGACGTCAACTCATGGAACTCCCAGATTGCATTCTCATTTTCAAAATACCGTTGCAATGTGCCATTATTCATTATTCTCTTATTCCACATTCCGTTTATTTCCTAAATTCAGGTCAAGTGAGTATAGTGGATATGTTCCAACATCATATAGTCATCTACTGCCGATTAGTTCATAAAACAGTCATACGAGATTCATAAATCTTATAGAAAATTCTTAAAAATATTTTTTCATAAAAAATTATGCAGATCTTCGCTGGTGTTAAGCCCATTGGGTATTTTAGAATCTAATGTAAGGATAAACTTGGATTCAAGTTTCCTCAACAGTCTCTCCCTGTTTCCCCCTCTTCTTAAAACCGGTACTGCCCCTATGACATAGTATCTCAAATCATTGAGCTTGTTGTCATGTACCATTTAAAATGACGTGCCACCGGGTAGGTCGGGTCTGAATTAACTATAGCCCTGAGGTGTTGTAAGATTCTGGTGGGCACCTGTAGTTTTGTGCTTCCCACATAGTGGAGACCACATGTGCATTCCAGCACATACACCGCATGATCTGTTCTGCAGTTGTAATACCCCTTGATGCTCGTGAATCTCTCACTGAAAGCCGACTTATATCTGGTGGTGTTAATCCCAAACTTACACGCTCTACATGTACTGCATTTGTAAAAGCCTTCTTTCGGGGATAACCAGTTTGTTTTCTTCACTAATTCAGGGCTACTCTTAACCAATGTGTCCCTCATTGACGGTGCTCGCCTGAAGGTTAGGGGAGGTTTTTTTGGGAGAACTTGGTTTAGAGTTATATCTGTTAAAACAATGGGCCACTGTTTGTTGATAATGGACCTGATCTGTCTTTCTTGCCGGCTGAAAGTGGTAATTAATCTAATGCTGTTTGGAACATCAATCTCTGGGCAGTCTGTACCCAAACTATACTGAGTACTAGTGGAGGCCTGAACAAGCATGGTTTCCCTAGATTTCATATTTGCTTTGACCCTGGCACTCTTAACGGTCTTAGCATCATATCCACGCTCAAGGAATCTGCTAGTGGCATCCTCTTGACATATTGTTAAATCACTTTCTGAGCTGCAGATCTTTCGCAACCTCAAGAATTCTCCATAAGGGATGCTTCTAATTAAGTGTTTCGGATGGAAGCTCGATGCATGGAGAATGGCCTTTCCCGCTGTGCTTTTTCGATGTAACTTGGATTCTATTTTGCCATTCTCAACATACACCTGGACATCAAGGAACTCACTATTCCTATTGATTTGTGCTGTGAATTCTAAATTCATAGTGTTGACATTGATATTATTGACAAATGATCTCGCACTGTCCTCAGTCCCCCTCCAAATCAGAAACACATCAATAAACCGCCACCAGGCTACCACATGATTCTCCCAGTCGTTGCTATGAATTACCCTAAGGACCTGCTCCTCCCACCAGCCCACGTGTAAACACGCGTAGCTGGGGGAGAAACAGGCTCCCATGGCAACTCCCCTTAATTGTTGGTATATCTCTTTACCAAACATAAAGAAATTATTGTGTAGACACCAACTGATCATCTTTAAAAGCATGATGTGATTGAATAGATGTATTGGACATTTTTTCAGAAAGTGTTCTACAGCTCTTAGTCCATCCCTATGCTCTATACTAGTATACAACGCTGTAATGTCCATAGTCATGAGTATATAGTCCTCCTTCCATTCAGTTTTATTCAATTTGCCCAGAAATTCCCCAGTGTCTTTTATATATGATGGTAGTTGACTTACAAAGTCCTGAAGGAAATAGTCAACATACTGTGAGATTTTCGCGAGTAGACTTTTCTTGGCTGAGATGATAGGACGGCCCGGAAACGGGAATGTGCCTTTGTGTACTTTAGGGATGAAATAAATAACTGGTAGCACAGGAAATTCATTATAGAGAAATTGAAACTCCTCTTTTGTGATAAGACCCTCTCGTTTCCAATTGAAAAGATCTTCTTTTAGCGTGGCCTTCACAGTCCTTACTTGTTGTAATGTGGATTTTTTGTAACACTGTGCGTCTTCAAGATGTCTGGACGCCTCTTTGATGTAGTCAGCCTTAGGCCACATTGCCTCCCTTATCAGACTTGTTGATGATTACTTCATTGTTGTCACTCACTTTTTGCGTTAAGCTATGATATTGTTTCTCCTGATATTTGTATTTTCTCATCATTTGATTGTTCTTCAGATTACATTTTTTAATTTCCTCTACTACCCGATCATTAAAAATATCTATAGCATCCCTAGGCATCATCGGCATAAATGTCGAAGTTGGTCTGAATGGACTATTGATGGTTCCTGATGGATTTATGCCTGCTGATATCATTATTCCTTGGGTGGAGGATGTTGTTTGATATACTACCTCATCACTTTCCAATTCTCGCATTGTCCGTAATATTTCTATGTCTGAAACTTGTAAAATGTCATGTCTTGTCTCTCTCATTTCTGTGGCTCTTATTGATTTGTCTGTAGAATGCTTGAGTTTAAAAAATTTAGCTAGCTTCAGCTTCCTAATAAATTTGAACACATCTATCCTCGTTTGGTTGTAATTGAAATTGCTTTCGGGGCAGTACATGAGGCCAAGGGAGAGTAGTTGCGTCTCTGCCCTACTCAATTGAATGTCCGTTAGATTGATGATGGTGATATCTGTGCTTTTGGTTACCGTCTCCATTTCCTGGTTTTTGGCTTTTTGTTTGTTGCGGTTTTTTTAGTTTTCTCCTTGCCCTTCTCCTCTGGTTTCTTCTTTTCCTTGATTGAACTTTGGATTGCGCGGGCGCAATGTTTGCCTGCGATCCCGTTGTAAAAAATCCAGCTCCTCTGCCAGTGTCAGATTTGCCAGATCTTTTCCCCTGTTGTTTATATTGACTCTTCCATCCTCCCAGTCTGTTTCGCTTACTCCAGAGCTTAAATCAGAGGCAGAGGTGGTTTCAGCTGTATAGGTGTTGATGCTAGCATTCTGAACCGCTGTATTCATATTTATAGACCGTTGTCTCTTGATGTTCTCGAATTTTTTAGAGAAAGTAAACACTTGCCCCAATTCGTAATCCTGCTTGTCTCTTGCAAATTTAAAAGCCTTTCTTGTTTTAATTACTTCTTCATGTTTTTTGGGACGCTCAGCAATTTCCTTCCGACTCTTACTAATCAGTTCCTTCTGGTCGGATTCATCCAACAGGATATTGATGCGCTCAATTTCCTTTAATACACTTATGCGATCGATCTCAGCATACTTAATAAGAATTAATATCAATCTCATTGATACTTCTAAATTGCTCTCAGCCCATTCCTTGAGCATTAGGGGGTTCGGATTTTCAAAGCTGGGAGCCAGCATAATGCGTAGACCTCTTGGCACTCTGCCTACTTCATGGTATTTCTCAAGGGATTTCTTTTCCCACCATTTAGTAAGCTCTGTTTTCATGTGTTTTTCTAATGTTTTTAGTATGGATTTAATATCATTATCTCCTGTTGTGCTTGTTGATGCCGTTGCATTTGCGTTCCCTGCTACGTTTGGTAAATTGACAAAAAAAGCTTCCACTGCCTCTTTCCTCTCCAGCAGCGCGTCTAAATAAACCACTCTCTGCCTCGCGGATCGGTAAACTTGCTATCCATACATATATATATATCACAAAAGCAACCTCCTCTCTTCACGAAGGAAGACACCGGCACTCCAGGGATGTTCCACCACAAGTTTATTGACGCATTTCGACCAGATGGTCCAAGGTCAGGTATCATGACCCAAGCAAAACTGGCACTCCACAGATCTAATCTCCAGAGATCTGTGGGGTGCGAGTCTTGCTTGTGTCATGATATCTTACCCTGGATTTCCGGATATATATATATATGTATATATTATCTACTGGCGGTCCCCAGTAGATAGTTATAGTTAGGACCTATTATCCATAGGAAATCCGCGACATTCTATTTGAAATAACGTTGGCACCGGTTGACGAATCTTCGCGAAAGTTTCCAACTTGTTGGGGCGCTCCGCTCCGCTCCTACCCTGAAAGTCTCGGGTTGATTCGTCAAGCGGGGGCCGAGAAAAAAGGGGGTCCCAAAACGCGTTTTCCCCATTCATTTTTCCATAGGAACCTTTAGTCGCAGCTACAGCCCGAACTGCTGAACGGAATTACACCAAATTTGGCAAAGAGGTAGCCCTTGGTTCAGACTGGTGCCTTTGGCTTAAATGGTGTAAATCCGTTCAGTAGTTCCTGAGAAATTCACAAGTAAAGTCACATATATATCTATGGCCGAGTAGGGTCCGCGTACCCTCCCGATCACGAGCTGCATGCTAATTGGCTGTCAGCTGGCTGTCAACATTCCGATTCAGGAAGTGTTGGCAGCCATTTTGTCCCTCGGTAGAACCGAGGGACAGAAACAAGTGCGCAAAGCACAAAGGGGGCAGGGTAGAAACACCCTAACCCCTAGGCCTGCTTAGGGGGTCCCACAAGGACCACCTGGGCAAAAAAAAGCATTTTATTTTTTATTAAATCGGCAGGATGCGCTCAGGGTGCGCGGATCCTGCCGATAGAAAAAAAAATCGAAGCGCGGTCTCCCGCGCTTCGATGTTAATTTGCCCCCGGGTGGGCCAAGTCCCGGGGGCATGCTGGGGGGGTGTTTATTTTATGTATGGGGGGCCTCTAAGGGCCCCCCAAGCCCCGGGGACCACCACCCCCCGGGGCTTTATCATAAATGGTGCGGGAGGGCTCTGAGCCCTCCCGCAGCCCCGGGGACCGCCACCTCCCCGGGGCTTTTTTTATTTTATTTTTAAAACCTGTGTGGGGGGGCTCCAGCCCCCCCACATGCCCCGGGGACCACCACCTCCCCGGGGCACTAAGAAAATTGAAAATGGGGGTCCGTTTTGGACCCCCAAGCCCCGGGGACCACCACCTCCCGGGGCTTTCAAAATGTAGGGAGGGGGGCCGCGCGGCCCCCTCCTGGAGCCCTTGATGGCCCTGGGGACCGCCACCCCCAGGGCCGGCTCCTGCAGTGTCCCGGGGTGCCTACCCCCGGGACACTGCTGTTGCAATGACAGGACGGGAGCCTCGCGGCTCCCGTCCTGTCATTGCAAACTGCTTTGGATATTGGAAGAGAGAGCAGGGAAACCTGCTCTCGCTTCCAATATCCAAAGACAATTGCTTTTCCACACGGGGAGCAGCATGTTAGCTGCTCCCCATGTGTAAAGCAATGCCGGCTCCCGTAGGACACGGGGAGCCGGCGGGACTGTGGGGGGTTTGGGGACCCCCCCACAGTCCCCAACCAGAGGCCAGGCCCCGGGGGATGGGGTCCCCGGGGCAAGTAGTGGCCCGGGAGGGGGGCCACGCGGCCCCCCTCCCCAGAAATAATTTAAAAAAAAAAAAAAAAAAAGGGGGTAAGGCCCTGGGGGATGGGGTCCCCAGGGCCCAAAAATAAGAAAAAGGAAGGGGGACCACACAGCCCCCTTCAGGGAGAAAAAAAAAACGATCGGCCCGCAGGCCCCGCCCCTTCCTTCACCACTCTGCAAACGCGCCCCCTGGCGCGTTTGCAGATGGGGAAGTAATTTCCCCTTGAATACTGGGGTCCCTGGGGCCAACTAGCCCACCAGGAACCTCCAGTATGCGCTAGGGGCTGCGTTGCAGAGAGGTGTACAGAGGCCACGCCCTTTATACACCTCTCTGCAACGCAGCTCTGTGGCGCTTTTGGTAGGTACATGGTGGGCTAGTTGGCCCCCAGGAACCCTCAGGATTCAAGGGGACTTAATCCCCCAACTTAAAACACGCCACGGGGCGCGTTTGCACAGTGGTGAAGGGAGGGGCGGGGCTTCAGGTGACATGTGTGCAAACAGGCCCCGTGGCGCGTTTTAAGATGGGGAATTAAATCCCCTTCAATCCTGAGGGTCCCTGGGGCCAACTAGCCCAACAGGTACATCCAGAAAGCGCCACAGAGCTGCGTTGCAGAGAGGTGTAAAAGGGGTGTGGCCTCTCTACACGTCTCTGCAACGCAGCCCCTGGCGCATACTGGAGGTTCCTGGTGGGCTAGTTGGCCCCTAGGGACCCTCATGATTCAAGGGGACTTAATCCCCCAACTTAAAACGCTCCACGGGGCGCGTTTGCACAGATGTCACCTCAGGCCCCGCCCCCTACCTTCACCATTGTGCAAATATTCCTCTAAAATCTGCCGAACTACGAATTCGGATTTACTCACCTGTTATCAGGAGAAACCTCAGTGCTGCATCTTTCAGCCCAGTACTAATCCTGAAAAGTAATTTTAACCGTACTTACCAGTAACTTGAATTTCCTTCCATAGGATATCATTGCCTGCTTTTTGCTGAAAAAGTTTCTAAGTGTTGATTTTTGAAACATACAAATATTCCTCTAAAATCAGCCGAAATACGAATTCCGATTTACTCACCTGTTATCAGGAGAGACCTCAGTGCTGTATCTTTCAGCCCAGTACTGGTCCTGAAAAGTAATTTTAACCGTACTTACCAGTAACTTGAATTTCCTTCCATAGGCTAACATTGACTGGTTTCACTTGGAAATTCTTCTAAGTGTGGAGTTTTGGAACTTTAAAATATTCCTCTAAAATCAGCCGAAATACGAATTCCGATTTACTCACCTGTTATCAGGAGAGACCTCAGTGCTGCATCTTTTAGCCCAGCACTGACCCTGAAAAGTAATTTTAACCGTACTTACCAGTAACTTATATTTTCTTCCATAGGAATCCATTGTCTGGTTTTCAGCTGAAAAGTTTCAAAGTGTCGATTTTCACAAACTACAAATATTCCTTAAAAATCGCCTGTATGACTTAAACGCATTCTTTCAACTGTTTACAGGAGATGCACCAGTGCTGGATCCAGGATCCAACACTGAGTAAGAAAAAGTAACGATAACAGTTTTTACCTGCTAAGTGAATTTCCTTCCATAGGATAACATTGGTGATTCTATGAGAAAAAGTTTCTAAGTGTCAACTTTTAAAATACAATAATATTCCTTAAAAATCACTACTGTAACCAAAACGCTTTTACTCAACTGTTTACAGGAGATGTCCCAGGACTGAATCTAGGATCCAGTCCTGTGGTTAGAAAAGTAATCCATAAAGTAACTAATTGCATTTAACTAGAAATTCACATTGAGCTGAATGTTGCATTGTGTTTGAAAATGTGTTGCCCATTGCAACAACTGTAACTACTGTACTTAAAAGTCTATTGCCTATGTGCAAAGTATTTAAACTAAAGTAATTCATTCTGAGAAAGTATTTTTTGTAATGTATAATGTAATTACAATGTAATTTAAAAAATAAAATATGTAAAAAAAAAATGTTTCTAAAAATGTAGTAAATCAGTATGAAAAAAATAAATATAACAATTAATACATTTAAAAATTGTCATTTACAAAACCTTTGAAATTCACTGAAAAAACCGTAGGTTTCAGACATGTTATAGTTAGGAATTAGCATTTAAAAAACCTTTGAAATTCACTGAAAAAACCATAGGTTTCAGACACGTTATAGTTAGAAATTAGCATTTAAAAAACCTTTGAAATTCACTGAAAAAACCATAGGTTTCAGGCACGTTATAGTTAGAAATTTGCATTTAAAAAACCTTAGAAATTCACTGAAAAAACCATAAGGTTTTAGGGACAGTTATAGTTAGTTGGACATTGCACTCGTACAAAACCCGTGAAATTCCCCCGTTATAGTTAGTTCAGGTAACTATAACTCGCGCCCCGCAATGCACTGCTGATGACGTCACATATTACATCACTCATGACATGGTCAGTGACATCACTGATGACATCACTGATGACATCTCAAATGACATCACTGATGACATCACTGATGACATCATCCATGTGAGAATTTAATGCATCTTCTCACACCCTAATATAAGTTTTGAAACACCCACTCTAAATTACAGACTGCCATTCTCAAAACCATACACACTCCAATACCAATAAGTACATACCCACTCACTGATTCTTAGGTCTACACACACACATCTACTCACTCACCCGTACAGTCACTCATACTTACAGTCACTCAGTACAGGACTATCATATGCACTCATACACCTATATAAACACTCACACAACGCAACTCATCCATAGAGGTACTCACACACCTAGTCAGTCATGCAAATAATTAATCACACTCCAATTTACTCACCTATACAGTTATACACACCAGCTCACTTACTCATAAAAATACTAGCACATTCTTACGCTCCTATGCAATCACTGATGCAAGCACACACTCATCCATATAGCCACTCTCACAATCACACACTCTCACTTATAGCCATTTATATACTCCAACACACATATATACTGCCTTTCACATATGTAGTTACTCACACATGTACCACTGAGATATACATTCAATCACTAACACACACATACACACACTCACCCACCCATACAGTCCATCACAGACGCACTCTTGAAACCATGCACCCAGTGAATCACCCACTCACACATCTATGCACAGAGTCACACTCACCCCACCCACACAAACACTGAGGCACCCATACAGATACTCAGAGAACCAATCCATAACCCATATAGACACTCATTTAGCTAGTCAGAAACCCATGCAGCTGCTTACACAACAACAGACAGACGGATACAGACATTCACACAGTTTAGTCACTCACCCATGCATCCAGTAAGATACGTTTAATCACTCACTTATAGACTCAGTCACGCACCTACTAAATCATCCATTCAGACACTTATACACCCACTCATTCTTCAATACGCCTTTCCCTATATATATTAAACATATTTAAACTTTACACAAACACACAGTCACTGGATGATGTCATCAGTGATGTCATCAGTGATGTCATTTGAGATGTCATCAGTGATGTCATCAGTGATGTCACTGACCATGTCATGAGTGATGTAATATGTGACGTCATCAGCAGTGCATTGCGGGGCGCGAGTTATAGTTACCTGAACTAACTATAACGGGGGAATTTCACGGGTTTTGTACGAGTGCAATGTCCAACTAACTATAACTGTCCCTAAAACCTTATGGTTTTTTCAGTGAATTTCTAAGGTTTTTTAAATGCAAATTTCTAACTATAACGTGCCTGAAACCTATGGTTTTTTCAGTGAATATATATATATATATATATTATCTACTGGCGGTCGCCAGTAGATAGTTATAGTTAGGACCTATTTTCCATAGGAAATCCGCACCATTCTATTTAAAATAACTTTGGCGCCGGTTGACGAATCTTCGCGAAATTTTCCAACTTGTTGGGGCGCTCCGGTCCGCTCCTATCCTGAAAGTCTCGGGGTGATTCAGCAAGCGGGGGCCGAGAAAAAAGGGGGGTCCCAAAACGTGTTTTCCCCATGCAATTTTCCATAGGAACCTTTAGTCGCAGCTACAGCCCGAACTGCTGAACGGAACTACACCAAATTTGCCAAAAAGGTAGCCCTTGGTTCAGGGTCGTGCCTTTTGCTTAAATGGTGTAAATCCGTTCAGTAGTTCCTGAGAAATTTGAAAAAGAAAACACATATATATCTGGGCGGAGCCTAACTACACATGTCATCGTGAGATTTGATTGGCTGTCAGCCCTTCATCCTGGAATTGCTGGCAGCCATCTTGGGACCAATATAAATGATAGTACCCCATTGAAATGCATTGTAGTGAATCGAAGATTTTGAGGGTTACCAAAAGGAGAACTATAAAGGGTGATAACAGACTTTAGTTACATTAGAATTCATTTGTTGATGGTACCATACTAATTTCAGGAATTGTGGTGTGTTCTAAGGTGATTTTACCCTGTGAAAAACCTTCTGCTGGGATATCATGAATCATGTTTGAGAGAAAACTATTTTCACATGCTTGTCCCATACAGTTTTGGAAGGTGCTCCAGAAGCTAAAATGAGAGCATATTTTCTGTAAATTCACATTATCTTTCTCAGTCATGTGAGAATGAAGTCTGACATTCTCAGTAAAACATGTACATCCAACAAGGGCAGAGACTGTCAGTTGATTCCTTTGTGTTCTACTGCAGCTTCCCAGAGTGTTCTAAAGAACAACTAGAGTGCTAACAGCCTTACTTATGACAAAAGTATGGCACACCTGAAGCCATCTTGATTGGAATAAACTGGTAACACTTAAAACATTTAATTTAAAAAGGAACAAAATGATGGGGTTCATTTTGTCATAGAAATTATGGTTAGTGCTGTAGAAAGAAAAATTAGGACATGTTTCAAGTGTGATCTCAAATATCTTCCTGTTATATTTCAACAGGAGCAGCCTGTCAGTTGATGCCTTTGTGTTCTACTGCAGCTTCCCAGAGTGTACTAAAGAACAACTAGAGCGCTAACAGTCTTACTTATGACAAAATTAAGGCACACCTGAAGCCATCTTGATTGGAATAAAATGGTAACACTTAAAACATTTAATTTAAAAAGGAACAAAATGAGGGGGTTCATTTTGCCATAGAAATTATGGTTAGTGCTGTAGAAAGAAAAATTAGGACATGTTTTAAGTGAGATCTCAAATATCTTCCTGTTATATTTCAACAGGAGCAGCCTGTCAGTTGATGCCTTTGTGTTCTACTGCAGCTTCCCAGAGTGTTCTAAAGAACAACTAGAGTGCTAACAGCCTTACTTATGACAAAATTATGGCACACCTGAAGCCATCTTGATTGGAATAAACTGGTAACACGTAAAACATTTAATTTAAAAAGGAACAAAATGATGGGGTTCATTTTGTCATAGAAATTATGGTTAGTGCTGTAGAAAGAAAAATTAGGACATGTTTCAAGTGTGATCTCAAATATCTTCCTGTTATATTTCAACAGGAGCAGCCTGTCAGTTGATGCCTTTGTGTTCTACTGCAGCTTCCCAGAGTGTTCTAAAGAACAACTAGAGCGCTAACAGTCTTACTTATGACAAAATTATGGCACACCTGAAGCCATCTTGATTGGAATAAACTGGTAACTCTTAAAACATTTAATTTAAAAAGGAACAAAATGAGGGGGTTCATTTTGTCATAGAAATTATGTTTAGTGCTGTAGAAAGAATAATTAGGACATGTTTTAAGTGAGAGCTCAAATATCTTCCTGTTATATTTCAACAGGAGCAGCCTGTCAGTTGATGCCTTTGTGTTCTACTGCAGCTTCCCAGAGTGTTCTAAAGAACAACTAGAGCGCTAACAGTCTTACTTATGACAAAAGTATGGCACACCTGAAGCCATCTTGATTGGAATAAACTGGTAACACTTAAAACATTTAATTTAAAAAGGAACAAAATGAGGGGGTTCATTTTGCCATAGAAATTATAGTTAGTGCTGTAGAAAGAAAAATAAGTGCTAAAACACTACCCCCAGCACGACACCCTACACTACCCAAACATAACTGCACTACCCTAAACCCTAAAACACTACCACCAGCACGACTCCCTACACTACCCAAACACCACTGCACTACACTAAACCCTAAATATACCCCCAGCATGACCACCCACACTACACAAACACCACTGCACTACCCTATACCCTAAAACACGACCCCCTACACTACACAAACACGACTGCACTACCCTAAACCCTAAAACACTACCCACAGCATGACCTTCTTCACTACACAAACACCACTGCACTGCCCTAAACCCTAAAACACTACCCCAGCACTACCCCCTACACTACCCAAACACTACTGCACTAACATAAACCCTAAAACACTACCCCCAGCACAACCCCCTACACTACACAAACACCACTGCACTACCCTAAACCCTAAAACACTACCCCCAGCACGACTCCCTACACTACCCAAACACCACTGCACTACCCTAAACCCTAAATCTACCCCCAGCACGACCCCTACACTACCCAAACACCACTGCACTACCCTAAACCATAAAACACTACCCCCAGCACGACCCCCTACACTACCCATACACCACTGCACTACCCTAAACCCTAAAACACTACCACCAGCACGACCCCCTACACTACTGCACTACCCTAAACCCTAAAACACTACCCCCAGCATGACCCCCTACACTACCCAAACACCACTGCACTACTCTAAACCCTAAAACACTACCCCCAGCACGACCCCCTACACCACCCAAACACCACTGCACTACCCTAAACCCTAGAAAAGAAACCCACACCCCATGCCCAATCCTCCTTACCTCTCACTCCTCATGGTTCCTCTCTCCTCGTGGTTCCTGCTTCACGTCATCTCTGAGGGGCGGTGCACGTCGTTGTGAGGAAACAGAACAGCCTCTGTTTCCTTACAACGACATGGATCGTCTACATGTTTTTTAGAACGCATGGTCATTTACCATACATACCTTTACAACAAAATTCGTTGTAAAGGCATGCGTGGTAAATGACCATGCGTTCTAAAAAAATGCATAGTAATGACTTTGTGATGTACAACGCATGCGTGGTAATGCATGCGTTGTAATGGTATCGCAAAGTAAAAAAGTCGTTGTAACGGCTGTTTACCGATCGAAGCTGGCCCCTGTTCTTCAGTGAGACGTTTATTTGATTAATTAGGAGGAAGGAATGTGGTTTTTTTACCGAAAAGTGCATTCCCGGCTGTTGTATTGTGAAAGTGTCCGCGTGGCCTGGTTTCACTTCCGGTGAGAGAGTGGAAGAGTCTGTTTGGATCTAAAGGAGTTCTGTTGTTGGACGGGGCCGGCGCGACATGTCATCAGAAAACATAGCTAATGGAAAGCGTCCTCCCTGAAGTGTGGAGCAGTGCCATGAGAGGTCAACGAGTGTGCGTCCCACCACAGTATGACCGTACCGCGTGACCCATATGCCGCCTCCAGGGTACGGGAGACAGAAGCGGCATCGCAGGTCCTCTTGTAGACCGTTGTAGCACTAATTCTACATTTTGGTACTAGGGCATTTTAACTTCGTTGTTCCTGCCAGATACAAAGAGAAGATCCTGTGTTATTCAGTGCCCTCGTTACCTTTTTTGTGGGTTGTGGTGCTTGTCACTTCGTTGCCCCGCCGGTGCACACGACTGGGCACCCCACCTCGTGTGCCATCTGCAGGGCCTCTGCCCTTGGATCACTGGTTTCGGTTTCTGGAGTGGCAACATAAACAGTTGCTCCCAAAGGACTAGCCTGAACACTTAGGTGAATATCCCCTGCACCAGCATTCCACGGAAATTCTTTCCTAGCTCTCCCACGTCAACGAGCACGGCTCCGCTCGCGACACCGTATGACGTCATCGGAGCCATAAGAGGACCTCGTCAGCGTGCTGACGTCAGTTCCACCCATTTTTTCCGTGCCACCGAGGCAAACAGGGGACCGAGACATTTTCACATGTATACATAGTATAATAAATATATATATATTCACTGAAAAAACCATAGGTTTCAGGCACGTTATAGTTAGAAATTAGCATTTAAAAAACCTTAGAAATTCACTGAAAAAACCATAGGTTTCAGGCACGTTATAGTTAGAAATTAGCATTTAAAAAACCTTAGAAATTCACTGAAAAAACCATAGGTTTCAGGGGCGTTATAGTTAGTTGGACATTTCACTCGTACAAAACCATAGAAATTCCCCCGTTATAGTTAGTTCAGCTAACTATAACTCGCGCGCCCGCAATGCACTGCTGATGACGTCACATATTACATCACTCATGACATGGTCAGTGACATCACTCATGACATCACTCATGACATCACTGATGACATCATCCAGTGAATGTGTGTTTTTCTGAAAATTAAATATGTTTTATATATGTATATCTCAAGGTCGATGGAAGAATAAATGGGTATATAAGTGTCTAAATGGATGATTTTTTTTTGTAAAATTGATTGTATAACTGACTAAGGGGTCGATTCCGATCTCGGCCGGTAGGGCTCCGAATTGGATTCGGCTTTACCGGATCCGATTCGGACGCCCTGTTTCCGACCGAGTCGGACGTGCGTCCGGGCGAGCGAGTACGATGCGAACGTACGCGAAATCGCCGACCGACTCGTTCGCGGGACCCAACCGCTCCGACCGACTCGCACGGACACGACTCGCACCGCGCAATGGAGACGTTCCCCGGCCGGGTAAGTACGATGCGCGCCGCGAGCAGTCCGACCGACTCGCGCCGTCCGGCTCGAAAGAGCAGTCGGAGCCGCACTTTGGGGGTCTGTGTCGGACCCCCCTGTACGCCTAGCCGCGCGAGTCGCACACAGGGGGGACCCATGGGTCCCCCCTACCTGTGCGTGTACGGCGCGACCCGCTTCGACGCGTACCCGCTATAGGGGGCGCCCTTGTTCGCCTCGCACCCATTGAGTCAATGGGAGCCCGCGTACACGTTGTACGACCGGCTCCCATTGACTTCAATGGGAGTCCGACCGAATCGAGTCCGATAGCATGCGAACGCATCGTACTCGTTCGGTCGGACTGCTAGGGTCCGATTCGGTCGGAAATCTCTCTGGGTCCGGCTCGGTCGGAGAGATTTCCTGCCCGAATCGGAATCGGCCCCTAAGTGTATCTTAGTGAATACATGGGTTAGTGAGTAATGTTTAAATATGAAAATATCTGTATCAGTCTCTCACTTTGTGTATAAGTGGCTGCATGGGTTGGTGAGTAGCTACATGAGTGTCTATATGGGTTATTAGTTGGTTTTTTGAGTATCAGTATGAGTGTCTGAGTGTCTGTATGGTTCGGTGGGGGTATTACTTAGTGCATAGTTGCATGAATGAGTGACTCACTGTTTGTATGTGTTGAAGACAGCATGTGTGCAGGACTGTATAGGTGGATGAGTATGTGTATGGGTGTGTTAGTGAGTGAATGACTGTCTCAATAGTGTCTTTATGAGTAACTACATATGTTTTAAACTAGTATATGTGAGTATTGGTGTATATAAGTGAGTATATGTGAGAGTGAGAGATTGGAAGAGTTCCTGTACAAATAAGTAGGTGTTTCTATAAGTGATTGTTTAAGAGAGTAAGTATGTGTAAGTTTCTGTAGAAGTAAGTGTGGTAGTGTGTGTATAACTGTATATGCAAGTAAATGGATGTTTGATACTTTGTTTGCATGTGTGACTATGTGTGTGAGTAACTCTATGGATGAGTGGCGGTGTGTAACAGGATGTATAGGTGTATGAGTACATATGATGAGTGAGTACATGTATGAGTGACTGTATAGGGACTGTTGGTGAATGAGTGGATGTGTGTGTAGATCTTGGAATTAATGAATAGGTGTGTTGTAACTGGTATTGGTATGTCCATTGATTTGAAAATGTTAGTTTGTATTTATGAGTGTGTGTATCAAAGGTTATATTAGGGTGAGAGGAGGTCTGCCACTCTATCACAAGGATGATGTCATCAGTGATGTCATCAGTGATGTCATTTGAGATGTCATCACTGATGTCATGAGTGATGTCACTGACCATGTCATGAGTGATGTAATATGTGACGTCATCAGCAGTGCATTGCGGAGCGCGCGAGTTATAGTTAGCTGAACTAACTATAACGGGGGAATTTCTATGGTTTTGAACGAGTGAAATGTCCAACTAACTATAACGCCCCTGAAACCTATGGTTTTTTCAGTGAATATATATATATATATCTTTTGAAAAAGTGCCCCACATTTTGCATATTTTTTCTTGAATACATGCTTTATGGGAGACTGCATGCATTTGTGCTTGCTGCAGGCACTGTATGATATGGTAATATCAGGGGAAACAACACTAAAACGGGCCTAACAGACCATAAAACAGGCACACAAACAACCAAACAAATGGCCCACATATTGACCTGTCAGACCAGCCCTCCTGTCAGATTGTCCTATAGGTCAGTGTAACACTGGAGAGAGAAGATGAAAACTTCAAACTGTTTAGTATAGACCTATATTGCCATCAAGGTGTTCTGGTGACATTTATAAACCATGAGGCCGAAGGCCAAGTGGTTTATAAATGTCATCTAAATCTACAAATGGCAATATAGGACCATATTATACATGTAACTAGAAATTTATTTTTTAATTACATGATTAATGTATTTATTTTAGTACACTTTAGAAAGATTTGAGCATTTGAGGGTCATTCGTTTAGTATTCATTGTTTTCCTGAGATTGCAGATATGTCTGTCAATTTGTTTAGAAATGTGTGTTTTTGTTGGGGAAATGTGCTAACATCGAAAGGTGTTTTACACAACAATAAATATTATTATAAGTCAAATTTATAATGCACAGTGCATTGTAAGGAAATTAAAAACGTGCTTTGAAATGTGCTCTTATTGTGTAGAACATATACAAAGAAAGGAAATAAAATGCATTGAGAGACAGACTAACATTTTGATGATGGAGTTCTGCGTTTGCAATATTTTTCTTCACATACTGTGGAGGATTCATTGACAGATGCTTGCATCAAGGATGGACTTGCAAGGGGTAGCTAGTGAGGTGGGCTGATTAATGCTCTGTGAGCAGTACTGCCAATCTGAACTTTTTTACCAGCACTGAAAGAAAAATGAAATGCTTACCACCTTACTTGAAAAATAGGTGTCCTCCTAATGTAATAGCCTGCAATGTAAAGATACTCCAATGTAAAAACCACAATGTAATGACTCCCCATGTAAAGATCTAAGAAGTATCAACTTAGACCCCTTCTGAGTATTGCACATAGAGTTTGGGTCTACCTCAATCCTATGGATGGGTGTGAGACCAAGTATCCCTATACTCCTGTTACCTTGGAGACTCGCACCGCCAAGTCAACCCGAGCACCTCCTTTGGTGGTCTCTCTCACAGCCGAGTCTGGACCAGAATGCCCCTTTCTTGATTCCTTATCCACCTTTTGGAGGAGCCCAGCTTCGGTGCTGATTGGATAGCTGTTGAAAAGAGGAGGGCCACCCAGTAATTGCGCTTCAGTGACGGAAGACTAGGAGGCAGACCTCGTCTACTGCTTGGACACATCCAGAGGCCACTGTGAAGCACAAGAAGCATAAAAAAGGACCATCAGCACCAGGAAACACCAGACCTGTAAAACAAACTATCCCAGTATTGAACCCTTCAATTCTGCTGGGAGATCCCCAACACCTGAGGCTCATCATGTTAGGGAGTATGTTATTCAGCCACCTGTTCTACTGTTCTATGTTCTTCATGAGCAGGACCTTAGCAGCAGTCTCTCTGTCATAGGTATTTGGTTCTCAGGAGGTGATGGTAATGTGCACAGTTCATTTTCTCATAACACAATGCCATGTGGGTTCTCCCTCAGCCATACCTCTTTCTGTGGCTCTGGACTGCATGGCAGACAGACCAAATGTGTCTGATCCTTCGGACCAGGGGCAATATGAGACTAGGCCACACCTCTCCCAGGACCCTTTGAGTCTAGGTTCCAGGTTTGCTTCCATTCAGTCCTCAATGTTCTCCTCATGTTCTTTCTTGGATGTTCTGAGTATAAAGTAAAAGCCCAGAGAACCTTTACAGCCCCCTGCAGCCACAAACGGGTCATGGGATCACATCCCACTGTGGTGGCGACCCTCAGCTCACATTAGGTGGGTCAAACGGGCTCTGGCGGCAGCGGTGGGAAGCAAGCTTGATGCACATGGCCTGACTGCTAGAGGCCTGTAAAAAGATGGTGGCCTTGCACACGTTCCTCTGACCACCCGGACAGGTAGCCCCTGAAGGCGGGGCTGGTGGAGGTCTCAGCAGCCTCTTGGACTGAAGTGAGTAGCAGGCTGACCCCCAGACCACAAGGGGAAACAGTGGGCCCATGGAGGAGAGCTGCTGCCCGCAATTTGTCTGTGGAGGCTGCATAGGCCTGAGTGACACTGCCCACACTGGAGAGCAAGTTAGCCCCTTGGGGGGCTATGGATTGGCCATGACAGGAGGGGCGCGGCGTGGCGATACCTTGTTGGAGCTAGGCAGGGTCAGGGGACACTAGCAGAGACATAGGCCTACCCCAAGTGGCTGGCTGAGGCATGAGCCGCGGCGAGAATGGTGATGGGGGAAACGGACTGCTGATGAGCGGCAAGGATCCAGACTGTCCAGTGCCACCTGCTGCAAGGTGTTGCCTCTGGCAGGGGCCCTGCTCTTGTGTCCTTGGCAGACAGTGCCGCTGTAGGCCCCGAGGTACTACAGTTGGTTTTTTTCTTCTTTTTCTCGGCGGTGCGTAAATGGAGGAAGTGGGCGCAATGCCCCCCCCCCCCCCAAGCCAGGATGTTACTTTTGCCTGCCTGGCTAGAAGGTCTGCAGTGGGTGGCCCCCAGTGAACTGATGTCTCAGCATGTGATTTGATTGCACTGGGGCTACTTTGGCAAGTGGTCCTGGACACAAGCAGGACATAAGCGGACAGGCTTTGGGACCTGAGCTTGGAGGCATTTTGGGTGCCAGGCAGCCCCGGAATACGGGGGTCTCCCTTTTCCTCGAGTTGCAGAGGCCATGTTTATCATCTTGTGAGATGTTGGCTAAGCTGGGACTGTCGTGCTAATCAGCTCGGGAGCCCCACAATTCTGAGAGATCTCCCTTTGTGCTGATCTTGCTGTCCACAGAGTGACTGGTGGCTGTGGGTCTGGACAGTTGCCCCTAGGTCGCCACAAACCAGAATGGACCAATATACTGGACCCCACAAATCCATGCCCCATCACCCTGTATATGATGAAGGGGAGCATCCAGGGGCAGTGGGAGACATAATGGGCACCCAAATATTGGCAGCCATTGTGTCCTCTAAACAAGCGCTAGAGGGAAAGGTTGACTTCATCTCCATAGATGTCAACCTCCTTCGTGCAGATGTGAGCAAAGTCACGGAGAGGTCCCGAGAAATGTAGACAAAGGTCGAGGCCCTATCCATGGAGGTGAGGGAAGTTAAAGTCACGGTCAGAGCGTTATACAACAAAATCGAGGTTCTGGACGATCGGTTGGAGGACTAAGAGGAAAGGGCCTGACATTGCAACTTGCGATTCATTGGCTTACTCGAAGAAAGGGAAGGAAACTCTTGAAATATTCTTTGAGGAATGGACCAGTGGTTGAACCTTCTTGATTGTTTGCTTTCTTTGTGATATAAAGGGCACATCGGTTGTTGGTGCCCCGACCTTTGCCGGGGCCCCCGCAGTGGACCATCATAGCAAAGGTGCTTAACTATACGGACCGGGACAGTATCCTGCAATGGGCCTGGACACATGGGGATCCTGCCTATGAGGATACCCAGATCCTGATATTCCCAGACTATACACACAAGGTACAGCCCTGCGGCACTCATTCATGGCTGCTAAACTGGGCATCAAATACATGCTGCTTTTCCCTGCCGAGCTCTCAGTGGCACATGAGGGTCATTCCAGATTCTTCACTAGCCCGGAGGAAGTGTAGACTTGGCTTGATTCGGTGGGGCACCTGGGAGACCTGCAGGCCAGCAGAAGATCAGACGGCTGAAGCCTAGCGGCTCTGCTGAAAGGTGGTGATGGGGCATGAAGACCTCTACGGACTCCACATGAGTGGAGGTGCAGGTGTTATGTATTTCCTACATGGCCCATTGTAGTTTTCCATATGTTAGCTTAACTGTGCACATTGTACGCCTCATTTTCCTTTGCACATTTTGCTATATAAACACGCTTGCCTTTGTGCCACATTGTACTTTCACACACAACTTCTATATGTTTTTGCGTTGTGTTCTTTTCCTTGGATTTAGTCTGAACATTACAGACAACGTCAAACAACAATGTCCCTTGTTATTCTTCCTGGCCAGGCACTAGTCCTAGACATAACACAAGAATGCAGCTGTTGTTTATGTGCACACATGTCTTGTCATATAGATGAGCACAGGAGCCAAACACACACACATGAAACGAGAGTTCTGAGACAAGAACACTGCGTCTGCTGAGATGTAGAACGTCCATCTGCTAAGGTACGGGGTCTGCCAGTAATCCCAGAGATCTTTGATATATAATCATTTAGCGTCAATAGCAGGGGAGGGAAGTTTAGGTTACTCTCTACTATAAAATGACAGGGCTATTCATGTTATATGGATTATTAACCATGCTAACAGTATTTTTAGCATGCATTTATTTTCTATTTTTGGCTCGTATACTGCATTTCAGAACACAATAGTTTAAATAAATATTCTAAACTTACTTTGTGTCTCCTAGTTAACTTATTGTGGACAAGTACGAGCGATAGAGCGAAAGGGTGTGTCCTGTTACTGCGATCCCTGAGAGGGTCAAGAGTGTTGTGTTCTGGAGTGACAATCCACTTGTTTCTCTGTTAAGGTTAGGAGGGAAAGTTAGGCACTATAGCTAGTCAGTCTCTGACTCATAGATACTGAGGTGGTATGGTGAATCAGTCCCTACATACTGGTGTTCTATGGTTCCAAGCATAGTTCTGTTCTAGAGCAGAATCCCTGCAACACCGGCAGATTGAACATTGGCTGTTGCGGGGGCAGACTCCGGGACGGACATTTTAGACAGTAGTGCCAAAGAAGGCGCGCAGTCGCAAACTGCTGTCCCCTGACATGCTTGTGCATCATGGACCGTAAAGGGAGCCCTTGAGCTCAGGGCCACACCTGATTAAGCCTTTGTGATGTACCACATATGCTTTTTTCTCCCCAGGGCTTCTCAGGCAGTTTGGACTTTTACTAGCTGCAGGGGCTCATGCTCCTATTTGGGATTACTGTACAGGGGAGGTGAGAGCGCTACAAGGGGCTATGCCTTCTCACTGATTGATTGTATTTTTTATTATTACTGTTGCCTTGTTTTTCTTTTCTCTTACAGGTCAATATTAGCCACACTTCAGTGGGGTTGGCTTAGGGTTTTTGGGGGATGAGAGGGCGCAGGTCCACTACTAGCTTTTGCTGGAGGGTGTGCTGTGCCCTAGTGGGGTCCCTGGTGTCCTATACTGTTTCGTTTAGTGTTATTTGAGTGTTGACCGTCACAGAGTTGTGATTACTACACCAAGGGAGTATGGGGGAGATACTCAATGACATCTTGAATGGGAAAACAAAGTAGGGGGTTACCCTCCGATGTTTACCCAAGGGGTGGAGACTTTTTTGGTTTTATAGTGTTATCTTGTTTGAACTGGTTACTGGACAGAGTAAATTTACAGGTATGACAGAAACACATCGATGACTTGGGAGGGAGAGGAGAAGTGGACGATTGGGTCACAGGGCCTTGCTGGAGGATGGGTTGGTGGGATCCCCCATGAGAAGGGAAAGGGGTACCATGAATACCTATGGTAGCTAAGGTAAAAGTTCTTACTTGGAATGTTAGAGGCCTGTGGGACTACGTGAAGCGCTACATGGTCCATACCTACCTTAGTTGTCATTGAGTAGGAATTGCACTCCTCCAGAAGGCACACCTCACAGACTCAGAGGCAGACAAGCTGAAAAGGAAGTGAAGAGGGCAGTTGTACGCCTCCACCAATTCCACTTATTTGAAGGGAGTTGCTATATGGATAGCTCCCAGATTGCTTTTTAGAATGCGGGAGGTATATCCAGATTTTGAGGGTCGAGACCTGTTCCTCTGATGTGCACTGGACAGACGAGATATTAGCTTCCTAAATGTATACTCTCCTAACAGTGATGATAGATGCTTTTTCTTGGCGGTGTTAGATATACTTTTGCCGAGCCTGGAGACTCCCATTCTTTGGGCAGGCGAATTTTATTGCATTTTGGATGGAGGCATGGACAGGTGCCCCCTCAAATATATCGGACAAAACCAGGTATGCCAGAGACGCTGAAAGTGGTGATGAGGAGGGTGGTCTGTATTGATGTATGGAGAGCAACACATATGCATGGTATGTATAGAAGGCTCAACAGAATCCTTATAGCATATGAACTGGCTGATCGGGTTTATGCAGTGGACTACCTGGGCATTTTTTGTCAGATTATTCTCCAGTGCTCTTGTCATATTCGTGGAGATGTGGTGTCCCACCTATTCTCATGTGATGTCTGCGCCCAGAGATGCTGCGCGATAGAGCATTCAGAACAGATGTCCGGGTGGCCCTGGACTGCTTCCTGGAGGGTAACTGAGGGTCCACAGGTACCACATCTAATGAGTGGGATACCCTAAAAGCTGTGCTGCGTAGAGAGTGTCTCTCTCTGGTGCATGGCATAAAACGACAGCTGGGAAGTAGATTAAAAATCAAGAGGGTGCACTAGCTAGCACCCAACGGGGGATCAGGGGGATCCGTTATTGCAGGGTAAGCTGGTAGAGGCCAAGCGGGTAGTGAGGAGACTTGGGACATGCTAGACAAATGAATGCGGGGGCAATACAGGCAATTGCTGCATAATGAGGGCGATAGGCCTGCCCGCTTCCTGGCTTTGCTACTCCACAGAGAGAGAGAGTTCCCTAATTCTGTAGCTGCAGCTGGAGAATGGCAGATTTGTTACAAAGAAAGCCATGATAAATAGGGAGCTGCAGCAGTACCTTGCGAGATGATATAAGCAGTGGAGAAGTTGTAAAACACTGGTGGTGCAGGAATTCCTGGTGGGCTTAGACTTGCCAAAACTGGATACCTCCCAATAGGAGGTATTGGATTTTGGCCCTGACCAAGGGGAAGTCCAGGAATTGATCAAGGCTATACCACGACATAAAGCCCCGCGCACAGATGGATTCCCCATGGAATTCTATGCCACCTACTCTGGTGTGCTGGCAGAGCAACTCCTTGAGGTCTATAACGGGGTGATCGAGAGGGGTGTACTCTCCCAGACCATGATGGAACCTCACTTAGCTATGCTCCCTAAGCCAGATGGTGACCCAGCGAGATTGGGCTCCTACCGCCCAATGTCCATGATCTATATAGACATGAAAGTCCTCTCAAGGCTTCTAGCTAATAGATTGTGGGGAGTCATTAGTCAGTTCGTACATGAAGATCAATGTGGGTTTATCCCGCAGAGAAGTACCCTGATGAACATCCACAGGCTCACACATGTCATGCACTCAGTACAGGACTCACAGGCGGAAATGGCAGTGGCAGCATTTGACATAGAGAAAGCATTTGACACGATCAGTTGGGAATACCTGTGGGTGGATTTGTCTCATGTGGGTTTTGGGGCACAAATATTGAAATGGATTGCTCTACTATACTTGGTGCCATCGGCCAGGGTTGCTACGTACAGCTTGTCTCTAACAGGCTGTGGATACGGAGGGGGACTAGGCAGGGCTGCCCCCAGGCCCTCCTCCTGTTTGCGCTGGCTATTGAGCCATTGGTGCAGTATCTGCGGGCTGGGGGATACAGGTGGGGGACACTGAGCATTTAGTGTCCTTCTACGTGGATGATGCCCTGGTGTACCTATGGAGTCCGATGCGCACGGTGCAACTTCTGCTGGATGCACTGCACACATTTGAGAAGCTGTCGGGTCTTAGAGTGAATGTGGCAAGTACCTGATCTTCCCTATTGTGGGATGGGTTGGAGATATTAGGGACCCCCCCTCCTGAACCGGGGTCTGTGCTGGTTCTGGAAAATGGAAAGATTCCACTACCTGGGTATCTAGTTTATGCATAAGGTCGAGAATCCGTATGGATACAATACTAATGGGCCTGGAGGCCTCAGTGGCTTTTTGGAACAAATTACCGCTATCGGTTGCAGGAAGGGTGGCGCTTGCCAAAATTATGTCCCTGCCCCGCTGCCTGTATGTACTGCAGAACACGCAGTGCCCCATATCCCGTTCAACATTTAAAAAACTGGATGGCCTCTTGGTGGCCTTAGTCTGGGCCGGTAAACGCAGTCGAGTGGCACTCTGGATGCTTAAGCTGGACATTGAGGAAGAGGGGCTTGGATTTCCAGACATGGAATTATATTACATGGCGTCACAATTGCAACATGCTGCCCAATTGTGTACTGAGGGCCCTAATGGGGAGTAAAAGTCACTGGCAGGAACAGGGGAGTGGATAAACTCTCCCTCTGTCTTATGGAGGGAGCTCGGTTATATAATTATTGCTCATACATAACACAGCATACCGCTCGCACATGGGAGTCAGCGATCCGCCGAGTATTGCTCCGGCCCCCATTCTCTGCGCAACTGCCACTGTGGTTGTTGAAACCATGTTTGCAAATTAAAGAGGTCATGTCCATGACGGCATGAATTGAGGGTGGTTGTAAAACATTGGCAGACCTGTACCCGGGGGAGAAGTGCATCACATTTGTGGAAGTGTGTGAGGCGTTTGGTGTGGGACCTACCCAGTTTTTACACTTTGCTAAGCTCACTAAAACAGCTAGCGACATCTGGACTGACTTCCCACAGACCTCAGACACCACACTCACGTTGGAGGCACTACTGGATGGAGGAGCTACCCGAGGGCTAGTCTCCAGCATATTCGGGGGCATATTTACGTTCCCTGGCGCATTCCTGCATATCAGCAGGGATGCGCCAGGGAAAATGCGTCACGCAAGTTTACCCTTGCGCCACGTCCGATGCGCCGCATTTACAATGCTGCACATCGTGGTGCAAGGATAAGCAGATGCGTGACGCATCTGCCGGCGGAAAGTTGGCGCAGTGCTGAAGTTGTGTCGCAAGCGCGACGCAACTCCAGCACTGTTCCAACCTTCCCTATCCCTAACATGGTGCGTCAATCCTTACGCCTGCTTGAAGCAGGCGTAAGGATTCGACGCACCAGCGTCGAGAAAAGTGACTGCGTGAAATCTTGTAGATTTCACTACGTCACCTTTCCGAGCGTGCCTGCGCCGGAACGCCCCCCTGCGCCGGTACGCCCACATGAAACCTGACGCAGGTTTCATGTGGCGCAGGGTTTACTACATGACGCATCTCCCTAGATGCGTCACGTTGTAAATATAGCGCAACGCGGCACATGGTTTGCGTCGTCGCTGCGTCACATGCGTGACGCAACGGCGGCGCAAAAGTGGCGCAAGGGGCTTGTAAATATGCCCCTCGGAGTGTAGCAAGTGATAATATTATGTGGTATGGCTAGGAGGCCTTACCATCTAATATTGACACGATACCCAAATTGGGCCTCAAATTCACACTAGTAATCTTTCTCTCAGTCCTGGCAGAGTGGCAAAGAGCAAACAGGCTTACTTAGAAGAACATCTGTAAAGCATTTTACAGTACCAACATTGACGACAAGTAATTGAAATGACTTCAAAGAGATCCAACACCAATTTATAAAAATAGAGGTTATTTTTATATAAATTTAGACACCAAAACAAAGTCAATACAAGGTGCATAACCGGAGTTATCGATATTAAAGTGTTCAAGAAATCAACACTTTGCAGAGCTATCAAACTTTACCACTGCAGGCAATGGGGAAAATCTCAGGTGACACTCGGTCACTTGCGGGGTGAGTTCAACTGAACACTGTTGGAGTTAAGGTCTTGAGGGTCCACAGACCAAGCCTCGACTTTCAGAACAATTTTACCTTGCTCAGAGAGTCTGAGTGCAGAGGTGACTTGGCTGTTCTTGGTGCTGAACGGGAGCCGCATGAGCTGTCAAAAACAGTACTTGACACAATGGTACTTGCAGGTTGAGTTCAGAGGAGCGCCTTAGAGGTGAAGCTTGGAGGGGCCCCTGGACTAGGAATCACCAGGTAGAACATCTCTGCCTAGCTCGGACATCTTGGGTGCAGTGGTGTGCCTGGCTATCCGTGGTGCTGAGTGGGATTGCATTTACTGGTTTTACCAGGCATGCTAATGAAGCCTTCTTTGGGATGCAAGAGCTCAACAACTGGGCCACAGGAGTGGAGGGGGATGATGCAGATGGTTCCCTTCGCGTGGGGCATCGAGTGAAGCAGTTAGTAGTCAGCCAGACCAACAACAAGCTTTGGTCCTGGCAAAAGTCACGGCTGAGCCAATCTTCTTTCAGAGGTCTGGGAACACTGTGGAGGGCTGAGACTCACTGAGGTTCAGGACTACCCTTCCTAGTAGGCACCTGGCTGGTTACTTCCAGGCCGGTCCACGACAGAGCCTGGTGGTCAGTCCTTCTTGGATCTTGGAAGTGCAGTTTGTGGCTGCTGACTGCAGCGGACTAGTACTTCTATCCCTAGGGAGTCCTGATTAAGTCTTTGGGTCGCAGAAGGGTTTGCCTTCCTTTTGGAACCAGTCTATGGTCCTGGACAAGTCGTAGTCCGGCGGGTGCAGGGGGGCTGCCTCAGGTGCAGTACTACTCACCTCCTCTTTGTGGAGTCCTGCTTTGTGCTAAGACAGCTTCTTCTTTGTCCTCTTCTTATTCAGAGCATATCTGGAGTTCTTGTGTCAGGGGTGCCCTTTACATCCTGGATTTAGGGGTTTTATGGGGGTGTGAGGGCTAGTAGCCAATAGGCTACTACTCCTGTGGCCAATCTGCCCCTGAGGTGACCACATCCGGAGGGTGTATGTTCCTAAACTACCCAGACCCCACTATTTTTAGGTGTTTTCAAGATGGCATGGGCCATCCTAGGCTGTACAGGCCCACTAGGTGTGGCTAGCCTCTGGGGGGTGTATGCCTCCTGAAAACAAAAGTTACCACCTGCTGGCAAACACGAGTATCTGTTGGCAGGGGGGGCTTTTGTCTCCGCTGGGAGACAAGTCACTTCCATATCAGAGGAGGTGAAGCCTTTGAGGCTCACCGCCTTGATGGGTCTTTCACTAGCCATCCTGGGAGGGGAAGGTTTGGCCTCCTTCCTGCCCAGGCCTTTTGTTTCACATCCTCTGGGAGTGATAACACTCCCCAGCAGGAGCTCAGACTTCTGTCTTGACAGCAAACGGCTCAGAACGCATGCCAGGGCACAACAGAACTCGGCATTTAGGTGGGCAACCTCTAAGGATGCCACTTGGGGGCATGCCAGCTCACCCTTAGCATGATAATCATGTCAGGGGTGAAAAGCACGGTGTTTGATACCAAACACAACTACGCTCAGTGGTAGCATCGTGGAGCTGGCTTTCTCGGTTTTGTCCGGTAGCCAGTCCACGTTAACCTATGGACCGCCGTTCACTTACAGTAAACTTCAATGGCCAGGTTACTGTAGAAGCATATATGTCTGTACATATAGGCCTTCACCATTAAGATAATGCATCCTGCCTCCTGGGCTTTAGGAGGCCTACCTCAGAGGTGACTTACATACCTGAAGGCAGAGAGGTGACCCTGTCAACATGGTGTGTGCAGAGTCGTACTCAAGCAGAGAAGCTGCTCATGCAGGCTGTGGTAGCAGCCCTGCAGACTTTAATTTTACTCAGGTCACTCAGGGTGGCACAAATAGTGCAGCAGCCCTGATGACCCCTTTAACACCATTGCCCTGGGTACCAGTGGTACCATATACTAGGGATTTACAAGGGGGTGGTTAAAGTATCTTGTCAATTGGGTGTACCAATTCACATTATCTTTTGAGGGAAAAAGCACTGGCACTGGGGCCTGGTTAGCAGGTCCCAGTGTACTTTCAGCTCTAAAACTACAGCATCTAGAGCAAAAGGTGGGGGGTGGCCATCCTAAAAGGTGACTTTCCTACACTGAGTGTTGCGGCGGGTTAGGCTTACAGCCCAGATGGTGGCTAGGCAAAGTTGGGATGGAGACCTGTGGGAGCCCCTGACTGACAGGGACTGGATGAAGGCTTGCACACTGGTGTGAGGAATCTCCAGCAATGCAAGATTCAAATTGGCACATGTGAATGCCCTGCACTAAGCTCATCTCTCACCAAAGAGGTTGCATGGAATTTACAAAGCCAGGCCAGGCGCCTGCCCCAAGAGTGCGGCAGGTGAGGCAGACTTCCTTGATATGGCATGAGGGTGTCTGGATCTGACTGATTACTGGAGCGTGACTACACACAGGCTAAGGAAGGTAACTGGCATATATATTGAGTGCACGGTGCAACACTGTTTGATACACTTGATACTGAGCCCAATTGGAGTAGAGTGTACTACGAATTTGCATTGTTGGGGCTTGTGTTGGATAATAGAAGAATCGCTATTAGATGGATGTCTCGCCGGGGCCCTACCTATGAGCAATGAAGTAGAGACATGATGGAATGGGCACTGGCAGAAGAACGTTGGATGCGGGAGGCCAGGACCGATGATAAGATGGAGGAGGACTGTGTTGAATGGGCAGGGATATTGCAGGAGCTGATGGCCCTGGTCGCAGAGCCCAATTCTGATACAGACCCGGCTTAGTGATGGAACGAGCAGCTGTCCCGTGGGTGTTCTGGCCCGGGAGGATTAATACAAAGTAATGAGGACTTGGGGAGGAATGGAATCAGGGAGATGTGTGATTGTGACCCTACCAGCCAGGTGTTCTGTTTTTTAATATAGCTAATTCTGCTGTTTTTATGATGTGAATATTGAAAATAAAGAAATATTTTTTTAAAAGAACTATTTTTTTTTAAACCTAGAAGAATAGTAAAACCAGGGTCATTTTCCTGTCCTTTAGAACCCTTTGTAAGCCTCCAAATACTACATACAGGTTCCTTGTAATTATTGTGTGTCAGGCCCAATGCAGACTCTGAGTACTTCTTTAAGTATCACTTGGTCTTTATGTTGGACCTTCAAGTGTAGAACAGATATGTAAGGTAGCATAGCGTGATAGCCCGATCCTTTGTTTTCACCATGTGACTATAGAACAGAGATGTAAAATCAGATAGAATGGCCCACCTTCCTTGAGTAGTGAGTTGTTTTAGTGCCTCCTGCATCTCATGGTTTCAGCATCTAAAACATAGGAATTTAATATGGTCATTGCAGAAAATCAGAACTGCTAGTGCAGAACACTGCTATTTGGTTTGAGACCCATCTTATCATATTTACAAATATTCTTGCCCTCATTGTTAGCTCAGGAATAAGCAGAATATACATTGTTACTCATACCACTATCTCATTTGAGTGGTACCCAGAGAGGGTGAATACGCAGCATTGACCCTATCACCAGAAAACCTACAGCTCTAGGAACTCAATGCCACCCAACATCATCGAAGGAATTCAGAAATAAAGAGTACTCATGGATTCAGACTAATTCTTGATACCATGTCAAAAAAGAAACAAAAAGTGCCTTCTTCACAATTAAACCACTGTGTCGCAACTTCTCATACTTTGGTTACCAACAAAAGGTACAAGCTATCGTCACACTCGTAATCTCCAAGCTTGACTATTCCAACAGCCTATGCATTGGCGTACTGAGTTTCATCATACACAAAATACAACTAATTCAAAATGCTGCAGCAACACTTCTTCTCCACCTTCACCCAAAAATACACGACTGCAGTCCTACAATCAATCCGCTGGCTACTTATAGCTAGAAGCGCAATGTTCAACACACTCGGCATTATCCACAGAGCCTTGCAAGGAAAAGCACAACTATATCTTCAAGTTAAATTCAAGCAATAAAACTGAACAGGACTCAGTGCTCCAGGCTTGCACCGTGGGTCATCATTCCACCTTGCTTTAAGAAATTCATAAGAGGCCCTGCTTTCTCAGTACAAGCTACCAAGTTCTGGAACTCGCTGCCAAGCCAAGGTTCAAAGCATTCAGGAGCACATACATTCAGAAGGCAGTTGAAAACATAGCTATTTCCAGGATAACTACATTATCCAACAACCTTGGGAAAGAACCCAGAAAGATAATTGCATCGACAATGACATTCTACAGTTTACAGCCCACAGATATGGAACAGCCAAACCAGAGCACTACTTTCTATATCCAAATAAGTTATAAAGGGCTGACCTATGGCTAACCTGGTATTATATAGTAATGTCAATTTATATATAACTCTTCTGGAACAATCTAATATTAATGCCATATACTCAATGGTTAGGAGCTAACTGTAGTTCAGACAGGCTGCATAATAAATCCAGTTGACTGCTTAATCATCCTACACCCACATGACACACATCTGCTAATGGTCTTGTCCATCACCCAGTACTATACCAGCCCATAAACAAGCCATCACCAACTGAACCAACAACGAATAAATAAAGAGATCTGCCACAAACTGCTGGCCAATCGGTTGACTCTAATCTAGTCAACAACTGCAGGTCCCAGCTAATTACATACTATGGCCACTTCTTTACATCTCAAATGACAATCGTATGGGATAATAGTAACAAAGTCCATCTCAGCAGCTCTCTTCATCATTTCTCTCCCCAAACATGCCTGCTTAGGACCATAAACCTTTAACTAAAATATCTCAGATTGGACAGCCCAGTGCAGTAACTAGCTTAGTGAACTGTGATGATCAAAAATACCAAATTAGAACCTGCAGAGGTTCTCAAAGCTGCCAGCTTGTGGAAAACTACAAACTGCACAGGTGTCTCTCACACCTCTCCCTACACCACACTCCTAAGTGCAGTGTCCCATAACAAGATAACCACACCTCTTTCACCATCAAGCATAACATGGAAACACTTCCCGGATCGGTTCAAAGACAACACTTTTCCAACCGCACACCCTACACAGCATGGTATCTAGTTACATAAAAACTCCACGAGATTCCTCAGAGTTCCGCCAATGGGTTGAAATATCATTGTCACACTGCAATTTAGCACCAGTAGTGCAAGCAGCGCTGAAAAATCAGCAGGAATGGCACCATTCGGTGCGCAAGAACACGCAGCCATTCGAGTTGATTTTACAGCGCTCGAGTAGAAAATCTACTTGAGGGGCAGCAAATCTACTCGAGAGGCATTCCTCTAGCTGCGACTGCCCACGTTAGAAATGGTGCTACAGAAAGCCAAATCCCGCTCGAGTTCACATTTCTGGAGCCTCACAGAAAAAATTCCACCACGTGGCAATTGTTGGAATTTGGCCGGACATCTGCATTACAAGAGTAATGCAGAGTTGCAAAATTACGCCAATGAAACATTCCGCCAACCCCAAATAGTATCCTGCTGATGTAGGCAACATCCTCAGTGCCCCAGAAAAGGGGTAGTAAGTGCTATATAAATGTTGCATCACAATACAATACACAAGCTTGGATTCTCATTGAACAGCTGAAAATCCTCTCTGGTCCCATCCAGAAGGATTAATTTATAGGGCAGATTTTGGACTCCAGCCTGTCAAAGGCCTTACCTCTTCCAAAGAGGGCATCAGCCATTAACCAAGTAGTAATTTTATTTCTTGATCAACAAAACTGTGACAGCCTGGTGGGTACAGAGGGTTCTGGGACTACAGGTATACTTCAGAAGAATGTTACCTATTGACATGCCCCATATGCATTCCATAACATCACATTTGTCAGAGCCCTGTGACCAGCTATGAGAAGATCAGTCAAAGCTCATTCCAGTCTCCCCTACTTGCTTCTGGCCTGATAATGAACATGTTCTCAACCTCCTGGTCAGATGCCCTTTTCCACCGTCTCTATCCTCACCTAGCAGTCACTAACTCCCCCTCATAGTACGCATGAATTATGTATTGCTGAGTTCTCTACAGTAGTGTCTTGTGGGTCAAATCAGATGTGTCTCAGCACAAACATCTGTTGGAGTGGAAGACTCTTTTCTTGGTACTAAAGGTTTCATTCAGTACTGGGGTCCAAGGTAGTGATGGTCCACACAGACAACATCATGGCCCTCTTCTACATCAGTAAACATGGGTGCATCCAGCCTCCTTAGCTCTGGCAGTTGGTTGTATCTATATGGGCATTGGAACTGCAATAAGACATCTTCCTTACAGTCTTCTGCATTGTGGGGAAAGACAGAGCTAGCCATCTAAGGAACCATGTAGACCCATTGCACAAGTAGAAGATCACCCAAAACGTCCTCACCCCCATCTTCAAGAATTAGGGTACATCTAGAAACACATCTGCGACTCACCTCAACAACAAGAGCAATCAGTTCGCATTTTGGATGCTCAGGGGACCCAGTTTCCTGGGAGCCTGCCTCAAAATGGATTGGATGAGAGTATATCTGTATGCTTTTCCTCGATGACTCAGATTATAAGATTTTCCAGAAGATCGTTGAATTCATGGGGTGTGTTTAAATTATGATTATTGCCCCCATCTGACCCTGCCATGTTTGGTACTCAGATATACTTCACCTCCTGCACAGAGACCACGTCGTCCCCTCCCAGAACAGAAACCTACTATATCTGAAAGGAGAGGGAATGCTACACCTCGCCTACCATTGGTCGGCTTGAGTGCATGGTTTCTTAGGAGCTGGCTTTAACAACTAGGCCTATCGGCAGAGAACCAGAAAGCACTGGTGCTGCCAGGTACTCCACTAGAACCCAGCATACAAGCAAATGGTAATGATTCTGTCACTGGGCATTAGTAAAGAACATTAACCTACTTACATGATCAGTTGATGATGTCATATCTTTTTCACGCTCTCTGACTGGGACAGGGGAGCAGTCAAGACTTGCCTCAATACTAAAGTATGGGTCTTTCCAGCCAATGACATCCTACAGCCTAAAAATTATTCATGAAAGACAGATTTCTTAGTAGAAGTAGGCGAGTCAACAAATGAACAGAGAGGGCTGAGCCAGATCCCAGCCAAGGGTCTGACTCGGCTCAAAGTACCCACGAACGAGGCTATCCATGAAAATAGTTAGCATGTAAATCATATAGCAAACAACATGTACAAATATGGCAAAATCAATTTAAAATTGAAAAAGTCTATTTCTTTAACATGCAGAAGCGTTTCACTTTGGTACATCAGATTATATCACTTTGTTGAAAGGTAATTATTAAACTTGATAGCTTTTAAACATAAGCAAAGACGCATTCCTGCCCTCTACCCTGATGAAAATGCCATTAGTGAAATAAAAGGCAATTCAGTTGTCATTTGTATCCTGTATTCCTTTAAACGGACTAGATTCTTATCATGGTAGGAGCAACATTTTAGTCTATTAAATCAAACGCAAGAGGTCGTTTACAGCGCACCTCCTAAACTGATATATTTTAGTGTGCTTTCATATGTGATAATGAAGAAAAAGGAAGCTCCGTGCAAAAAATTATTTGCCAAAGATTACAAAATGTCATCAAGCCTGGAAGCCAGGTTGATCCCAGGTTTTCTAATTTCACCTTGTACAATATAGCCACTAGGTGGGCATCTCTTTCTCTCCTTCGTAACGTCAAAGGTTTAATTTTGGAGCATGAGGTTAGCGTGTCCGTGGAAGGCAGAAGCGACATGAAAGTTCTGCTCGTCTTGGGCTCGATGGTCAAAGAGTACCTTGTTCTGAGCCAGAGCCAGGCATCTGCTCAAGCCTGGCTCGAGCTTTCAGTGGCTCACTCACCTCTACTTCTAAGTGGCCAGAACATTACGCAGGGGCATAAGCATCTGTGAGGTCCTTTTCTGTCTCAGAATTATTTAGGAAGTGCCATTACGACAGGGTGGTTCTCCATCCCAAAACAGCAATCAAAGCACCACCAGAATGAAGATATCATTCTTCTAACTTTCTTTCCACACAGCTATGGTTCCAAATCAGACTAGATTCTATATATCTTAGACTTCAAGCATGCTTAGCACTTTTTTCTTGATCCAAGAATAAAAAATATTTTATGGCTACTCCTTTACTCTTACACCATAGACTCTGACCCATGTTGAGTGGCCCTTCTTGCTTCACATCGATCAATCAGGAATCACACACACAGGTTTCTTTTTGAAAATAAAGCGAACTGGTGAGGCACAGAATATGCAAAGGGCTCACTGTGTACCACGTATTAGGTACACAAACACATGTGATACTGCTGAGCAAAAGTTCTGCATTTAAACAGATAGAAAAGCAGATTTCGATCCAGCTGCAATGCGGAAAGAATATCTCGAGGAGAATAATGGGAAAGACCCTACAGATTAAGAGTAACTGAGCCACCATAAAAGCAATTTTATTCATCACTCCCAAGCATAAGGGGTAAACAGCGAGAGTGCAGTGGTAAGCCTTACTGGAGGGCAAAGCGACAGAGTCCGGCAGGAGGAAAGGAGTGCATATGAAGTGCTAAAGGAGTGCAACCATGAAAGAATACAAGACAGCACTTCCATAACTGGCATGGGCTAGGTAGAGGGCTGTCAGAACTGGATGCCCCTGCTGAGCATCCCACCTTGAGAACCCATTGCTTATTTACCCCTCTGACACGTTGGGTTGGAGGTTTGCAAGATCTAATCCGTGTATGAAACACAACCATAAGAACCCACTCACTCTGCTGCTTACTTGACCCACGCATACTCAGGCAAGGGGAAAGCTGAAAGTTTCTAATGTCCTCCCTAATGAGACCTCATCTTTTTGACCCACGACTGAAGATTAGTCTGCCCACTCACTATATCACAAAATACCAAGAGGCCCGGAAATTGGTGGCCACCGTGCCATACGAAACTGTATAATATAATATAATATAATATAATATAATAATATAATTAATATAATAAAATATAATTAGGGCTCCCGGTTTTCCGTTTAAACGGATTTTTACACATAAATACAGACGGAAAAGTATTTTTCTTTTGTCTGTATTTATATGTAAAAATGGCAAAATACGAGTAAACGAGTAAATTTTGCCGCGATGCTGCTGCCGTGGTTTAGAGTTGCCATGCCACGCCCCTGTTCGGTGCTCGGAATTGCTTTCAGTGACGTACTGTGGACCTATTGGCTCAGGGTCTTTTAGTGAAGGTCGAGACCCTGAGCCAATCCTGGTCGTCACTGTGTAGGCGTGCTTAACACACCCAGCCCCGCCCTGGTAACTTTTGGGCTTTATTTTGGGGGCTTACCTGCCTGTTTTTCCTATTTGTTGCCTGCACTGCACCCCCACGTTTGAGGACGCCTTGCAGGGATCCAGGACTCCGCCGCTCGAATTACCTCTGTGGTAGCCCGCCACCCGAGTTAGCCTGCGCCAGCCTGCCGACATTTGTAGTTCCGAGCAAGGTACGTGTAAAGCTGTACGGCGTGCCTCCAAGCCACTCCTGCCTCTCTCTGTCCCTCCGCAGCCTCGGAATTGCGTTTCCAGCTGCAGGTATGTTGTTTTTTAAATTAAATGTTGTCCCGTGACCCTGTTCCCCCCCCCCAACACTCCACGCCGCCACTCCTAGTCCTGCTCGGTTTACTTTCTGCTATTAACTAAGAAAAAGCGGGGCTGACCTACTAAGAAATCTAACCACACCGAACTACGTGTTCAGATAACAATCAGTCCTCCAAATAATTTGTGGTTAAATGGTGATGCTTTAAATGTTTTAGCGGTAATGCCGACATGCGATCTCTTCGATTCAAGCCACTAATTGAAAGTACAACAGCTGAGGGCAGTAAAGCTGTACGGCGTGCCTGCTGCCTCCTTGATTTAAACGAACGTTTCTTGACGTGAATGATTCATGTCTGTTACATAAACCTGCTGAAAGCTAAATGTTCATCTAAGGAACTTTAGACAAGCTGAGCCTCTGCTGTGACCAATATCTCTGACTGTTTATTCTGTTCTTTCTCCACTATGCTTTTTTCTTGTATTGTGTAATTGCATTTATATAGCGCTTACTACCCCTGACGGTTTAAGGAGGATAGCGGAGGGATAGGAGAGAGAAAGAGGTTTGCATTTATATAGCGCTTGTTACCCCTGATTGGATGTTAAAGAGCTTTTTAGCGAGTAGCACGCTACCCCAGAACCCAAAGGATTAGTGGTGAATTAGTATAGTGCAATATGAAAGTAGTTTGAGTGGTGGATATTGGTCAGTTATTTGGATTGAGAAGGATAGCGGAGGGATAAAAGATGGGAAAAAGGTTAGCAAATATTGAACGGGTTTTCAGTGGCCTTCATTTCATTAACAAACCAGAAAGAGCCTCGATGTCCTCAAAGTCTCTTGAAATGCACATGTGCTTGTACTACAATGGCAAAGTTTTCAGATGAATGTATTGTGTTGACCAATAACAACCGAGCGCATGTGTGCATTGTCAACTTTAAATAAATGTGGAAAAATACTAGCTGTAGCGTCGTCTTTTGCTTGTGGGAAAAATAAATGCGGATAAATACAGAAAAGATGGCCCAGAAATAAATATGGATAAATACAGACGGAAATGGCCGAAAAATAAATACCATAAAACCGGGAGCCCTAAATATAATATATATTATAATATGATATCATATGAAATTATATACAATATAATATAATATAATATACCAATGCAGGTAGAGTATGAACTAGTGTGAAGAGCGGGAGAGAAACCTTACAAGGACAAGAACGGAAGTGAATTAAATGGTAAAGGCTGATGCCCACCCAGAAGGGTAATGGAGCGAATAAAGTGGGGAAGATTGGCAAACATCTGGAAAGGCAATACATTGAGGGCGCAGTGATGACAGAACCCTTCATGGAGATGAGGAGGGTGGTAGTGAAAAAGCTGGTAAAAAATAGTGCCCAACCAGAAGGGTGACACACCGAGTGTTCAGTGATAAACAGAATCCCTCACATGGAGGAGGAGAGTGGTAGTGAACAAGGTGATGAAGAACTGTGTCAGTGCTTCATTTGTGCTGGCGTGGGTGCAGGTGGGGACCCGAACTCTTTTTTGGGGCCAGGGTTTATATTGCATCATCAGTCTTACACCCAGAGCAAGAGAGAGGCGGAAAATGAAAAGAGTCCGAGGAAGAGAAAAATAGGAAAACAGTGACAGAGTGAGAAAGCAGGTGTGAGAAAGTACCGGCAAGAGTGAGATAAAGCGACAGGAAGTGTAGGATGGTGGGAAGAGGAGGGATGAGCTTGAATGAAGACTCTTGGCAACGTCGACATGTTGGCCTTGCTCTTCTTTTTTTCTTTATTAATTTTACAAATTGAGCGCTGAGTGATGTCTACCCAGAATGATACACTGAGGGTGCAGGGACAAACAAAGCCTCTCCCGAGGAGAGTGGTGGTGAATGAAGCGGTGAAAGATGGCGTCCACCCGGAATGATAACACTTCCAGCCTGGAGTTAGGCCGTCAACAACTCCTCCAAAGATAAACCACAGCTGCACATGGCTCCCGACGGCGACTAACAAAGAGCCGGTTTGAACCAAACAAGGAACACGGGCTAACAACGACTGAGAGGGTTTCTGCTGCACTGCAAGAACCACTACCCTCCTTGTTTTTGGTTTGCACAAGGACCCGAGGATAGAGTGACTGTTTACATCTCCCTCAAGGAGAATTGCCATGGTTGACATTACGTGCACGTAAATATGTGTGTGTGGGGGGGGGGGGGTTGTTTCAACACAAAATCTCCCACGTTGTGTGTTGAAAAAACAAAGGGATTCGGGGAAAAACAACTCGAGGCAATCAGGGACAGAATCACAATCTCACAAGGCCAACTTTAAATCGAAGAACAATTGAAGAGCCCCGGGGGGGGGGGGCAGTGAGAAGGCGATTGTGAACCAAGACCCCACCACAGAACCACCTGGCGTGGTGTGGGCTAATTCCATTATGAGATAAGAGAATAATTAAAACGGGCAGGAGGGCCACGCAGAGGGAGCAAAGCCAACAGGTAATCACTGCCCACTTCAGACTAAAATCCAGATTGGGAGGCGTGGGGGGTCGCTGCTGTCTCCCTGCACCACATCTTTCGACTTGAGTGGTCGCGCTTCACGTCACCACCTTAAAATGGATGAATTCGAGGACCCACCGAGATTAAGATGATAAACAACAGTCTGAATTCATTACAAGGTGCAAGAAATCTGGGACCCCTCCGCCCTCCCGACAGGCACAGCAGACACAGGGGCCTCGTTTAGTATTTGGACGGAGCTCAACACCCTGTCATTTTGAGAGGTAACTCTGAGTAGGGAGTGCAATCCGCCTGCCGAATGCTGTCCATCACAGGGATATTATTGCGGTGATGATTCAGCTGGGGAATTGCACTCCGTTTAGAGTTGCTTTCAAAAATTATAATACTCACAGCTTCTTGTAAACCGTAAACGAGGCCCACAATCTGTGGTGCTGGTTGTGCATTTTTAATCGTTGACTCTCCGAGCTCAATGGGCATTCACATCAGGTGGCCCGCCTGGTCGGGACTCTTCCCTTCTTGTACTAAAAGAACGAGTCTTATCCGGCCTGCAGCGGAAGTCTAGCTTCCACAGTCACTTCAGTGCCTTTACGTATTCCCTGGACAGAGGCGTAGTAAGAGCGTCATGAACACTGGCGTAACGAAAGTTGAGGGGGCCCCCCTGCAAGGTACATGGAGGGGCGCCCGCTCCTGATTGAATCCGGAGCTCCCAGGCATGACTACTGTGCAGAGGGGGCCCCCTGCAGCTCGGCCCCCCCCCCCGCACCGCGGGGGATGCGGGGGCCTGTGTTACGCCACTGGTCATGAACCCTAATCAAAGCAACCCCCCGCCCGCCCCATACCCTGCCCCTGCTGGGGTTGTCATAATTAGGCTGCAATAATAGGCCCTTTTGTTCTTTGGCCCTGGTAACACTGCGCCTGCTGCGCACTGCTAACATCTACGTCATCATTACCGGTCCTGCGACTAGCCGGAATTCGTTCCTTGACTTGACGCGCACCCAAGAGCTGGCAGTCTCGCACTCCGAGCAGTTTTAAATGTAACGAAAAGATACACCCTTGCGGCCTCCCTTTTAAATAACTCGGTGCCCCTGCACTTGCTTCAGTATGTATGGGGCCATACATGTATTTATCACATGTATTGATGTTGTCACATACAGTTTCATGCCAGGGGTAATTCAAGTACTGCAGGCCCTCTGAAAACATAGCACGGGGCTCAATCCGCCGACATTTTCTCGCTTTTAATTTCACCCCAAACCCCTCCCCGTCCCTGCCCGCGGCCCGAGGTCACCACACTCATTCCAGTGAATGAGTAAGCATGTATTTTATTTTATTTAATGCATTTTTATATAGCGCAGACTTTACCCAAAGGTGTCAGAGCGCTTTACAATAGAACCAAGTACGTTACATGAGGAGAATTTTACATATTTACATATTACAGAAACAAACGAGAAAGAAGAAAAAGTAGAATAAAACAATAGATGGCAGTCACACAAAAAACAAAAAACACATTAGGATGAAGATCGTACAGGCATAGATTACAAATTTACAATATTGAAAGAACTTCCTTGAGGGACATGAAAAGGGATGTATTAGTTCTGGAAGTGTCTTTGGAGGAGAAGAGATTTGAGGTCAGTTTTGAAGGTCTGGGTAGAGGTGGTGGTACGGAGTAGTGGAGGAAGTGAGTTCCAGATTCTAACTGCATTGCCTGAGAAGGATTGAGCCATCAAGCAGTAGATTTTCCGCATTACGAGAAGGTCTAGAGCCTCCAGAGATTTTAAGTTTAATTGCCAGGTATAGAGGGGAGGAAGTGTGCAAGGCTTTGTGGGTGATACAGGCAGTCTTGTAGATTGAGCTTGCCTCGATGGAAGCCACTGAAGAGAAGACAAAATGGGTGTGATGTGGTCACTTCTTTTGGCCCCAAAGACAAAACGAGCCGCTGAATGGAGAACGGATTTAAGAGGGGAAAGGTGAGATTTGGGGAGGCCAGCAAGAAGAGAATTGCAACAATCCAATCCAGAGAGAACCAGAGATTGGACCAAGGTTTTTAGGTCTTGCTACGGAAAGAAACGTCGAATCCCCCAGAGAAGGCGCAGTTGGTATCGTGCATTCTTTGCAATGGAATTGATGTGGGAGAGTAGATTGAGCCTTTTGTCAAGTATGACACCAAGGGATTTTGCGCTGTCGACAATGATAGGTTTATTGTTGAGTAAATTCAGCTGATCCATCCAAGATTGAACAGGAGGAGGAGAGAGTGAGGTAGAGAGGAGGAGGAATTCAGTTTTGAAAGGATTCAGAATGAGTTGATGAGCTAACATCCAGTTTTGAATAGAGTTGAGAGTAGAGTTGAGGATTGAGATATCGTGAGCGGATGACACCTTAAGGTAGATTTGAGCGTCATCCACATAGAGATGGTAAAGGATCCCAGATTTACTTAGGATATTTCCCAATGGTTCCAAATAAAGATTGAACAAAGTGGGTGCAAGAGTAGAACCTTGAGGGACGCCTTGACCTACCGCCAATGAAGACGAAAGACTGTTCGCTATTTTGATCATTTGGGATCTGTCTGAGAGGATTGAGGCAAACTATTTAAGCACTGTGCCTTCCAAGCCCATTCTCTGTTGAAGAGTGTTAAGGAGAGTGTTGTGATTAACAGTGTCAAAGGCTGCAGAAAGGTCTAGAAGAATCAGAAGACAAGACTCCCCCAAATCGAGTACACGCAGCGCATCGTCGATCACTTGCAGCAGGGCTATTTCGGTGCTGCAGTTTTGAATGAATCCAGACTGGAAATTGTCAAGAAGATTATTATCCTTAATATGTAGGGAAAGTTGTTCCGCTACACATCTTTCTGTGATTTTCGCAAGAAAAGGGAGATTAGTGATGGGGTGGAAGTTGTTGAGGTCGTTCGCATCAGCGTTGGGTTTTTTAAGAAGTGGGGTAACCTGTCCTGTTTTAAGGGCAACAGGAAGGGAGCCTTGGCTGAGGAAGAGGTTAACCAGACTGGTCCAATAGGAAAGAGTATGGGTGTAGAAATCAATGGCAATATCACTAGGGATGGGGTCAAACGAATGGTTAGAGGGTTTTGTTTCGAGGATGCATTTGAGGAGGGCATCTTCAGGGATGACGTCAAAGTTCTGCCAAATGACTAAGGATTTGCGCTCCTCTAGGGGGGTAGGATGAATGACCTGATCCACCAGTGATTTAACTTTTTCATCAAAGAATATGGCGAATTCTGCTGCTTTCTTTGGAGAATCGTCAGGCTTGATGGTTGAGGGAGAGCAGTTTGGATTTTTGATGAGGTCAAATAGTTTTTTGGGTAGTTTTTGGCTGTGTCGAGGAGCGTTCTGAAGTGTGATGCTTTTTCATGGAAGATGTGTTTGTGGTATTTTGATCTTGCTGAACGTAGAATAGAAAGATTAGTGGTGGATGGAGATTGTCTCCATTGTTTCTCCAGGATTCTCAGGTTCTTCCTTTCTTCATAAAGGGATTTATTGAACTATGGTGCTGAAGGAATAGGCCTTTTCCTTTTGCTTTGAAGTGGAGTGACATTATCAATTTCAACTGCAAGGACTGAGAGGCATTGGGAGGTAAGATCGTTGACATCCAACTTAGGGTCTAACCTTGGAAGTGATAGCATAGCAGAATCACAAAGAGTGTCAAGGTCAATGTTTTTGGTGTTACGGAACCAGGTAGTAGTCCTTTTAGGTTGGCCAAGAGTTATAGAGTGTGATAGGTGAAGAGAGACGGGGATGAGGAAGTGGTCAGACCAGTCTACTTGAATAGGTATAGCAATAGTAAGCATGTCTGCTTTAGATATAACAAGGTCCAGAATTGAGCCCTTAGAGTGTGTTGTTTCAGTGCAGTGTTGGATAAGATCATTTGCTGAGAGAAAAGTGGCAAACCTATTGGCAGCAGAATCTTCCAAAGAGCCCCAGTGAAGATTAAAGTCTCCCAGGAAAATCTGTCAGTCACTTTGAGAGTATTGGTCGCTGATGAAGTCGGTGAGTTCCTCCAAAAAAGAAGAGCAGTCACCAGGCGGGTGATAAATGGCATGAAATCTGAAGGGGGAGCAGTGTTGCACTTGAAGCTCCAGAGACAGGCATTCGAATGTACGGAAGGAGCTGTTAGGAAAAGCCTTAAGTTGAAGGGAGTTTCTGAAGATGATTTCAACACCTCCCCCAACTTTGTCTGTTCTGTCATTTCTAAAGATAGAATAGTCGGTGGGTAACAGAAGATCAAACATAGTATGAGAAGTGTCGTTGAACCAGGTCTCAGTGAGGAAGAGAATGTCAAGATTGTGGAGAATGATGGTGTCAGAAATTTCCAGTTTGTGTTTAATTGCAGATCTGCAGTTGTGGAGCAAACAGCGCAACTCTGACGAGACTGTTTTGGTGACGGGGGCGTTTGGGCTTTTAGGGGTGATAGGGATAATGTTCTTGTAAGAGGGTGCCAGGGTAGAATGAGGCTGATGATTAGTTCTGACAGAAGAGATGGTCGGAATAGTGCACAGAGTAGACTTACTTGGAGAGGAAAGTGAAAGGGGGGTGGCGTTAGAAGTCTTGTAACTAGCCAGTAAGTTAGCGATATCTGCAGAAGACAGATTGTGATTGGCTTTTTTGGGGCGCGGGAGCAAGGTACTCCGCAGGAGTTTGGGGAAGTATTTGCCAAGGGAATGGGGTTGTTTGGAAAGGTGGATATCTTTGTGCTTAAGAGTGAGATGGTAGCTTCAAGCTGGGAGATAGAGGAGATGAGAAATCCTAATTTGTTTTCAAGAGAGAGTAGGGCTGAGCACAGAATGTTAGGTGGCTCGATGGATAGAGGAGGGAGTGCAATTGGCGAGGGAGGGCAGGGAGAGGTGGGGGTGCGGGAGGGTATTGGGGTGCTAGAGTAAAAAGTGGAGATAGATGGTGGTTGAGAGAGGTTGTTGGTGCATCTGAGGTGGAAAGAGAGTTATCTTTGCTGATGTTGAACAGAGGAGAAGAATTGAGATCAAATTTAGGAGGAGACAGGTGAGGAACGAGGAGGGAGGGCGGAATTCGGGGAGGGGAAAGAGGGGAGTCATGGAATGGCAGGAGGTTTGGGGAGAAGAGAGGAGAAGGGGCTGGAAAGGTCCCGTAGGCTAGGAGAGGTGTGTATGGGGACAGGCACAAGGCAGAGTGGGGGGATTGGGCTAGAGGGTAGTTGAAGAAAGAATATGGTTCTGCTAGGTCCGGGGGAGAGAGGGGAGAGCGAGCAGGGAAGAAGAGAAGGGGGAAAAGGGGGAAAGTATGGAAAGTTAACTGGGAGATCAGGTTGTAGGAAAGGTGGATTAAATAAGGGGGTGGTGGGCAGGGTTAGGGGGAGGAGGTTACATTGCAATACCAAGAAGGTGCAGAGTGGAAAAGGAGAGTGTCAGCCAGAGGTATGGCTGATGTATTGAGGGGAAGTTCCCATTGGGAAGGCGGAAGAATGGGAGATGAGGGAGCAGGGGAAGGGGGGGGCAAAGGGTCGGCCTGTGCCTCCCGGGAGAGCAGCCTATTGGGGGTCAGGGGAGGAGATAGGGAGTAAAGGGCTGTGCTAGATGAAGAATCAAGGGAGATCACAGTTGCAGGGGTGGGGAGTAGGCAAGAGAAGAGGTGGTCGAAGAGAGAGAGACAAGTGTCTATAGCTTGAATCAAGACAGTACCATGGTTATATAGTGAAATAGTGAGGGAGCCATTAAAACAAGTAGAGGGGGAAATTTTTAGCTGCTGCCCATGTGGGATAGATGAGGAGGAGGTGACGTTGAAGGACTTATAGAAGCTGGTGGACCAGGAAGGGATTTTGTGAGTGAAAAAAAATGAAGTCATTTTTGAGCCTCCCATAACGACCATTATGGAAATGGTCAACAAAGAGGGAATCAGGAAATTGTTCAATGGTGTTATGCTTGAACCGTTTTGCTGAAGCTTTAGACAAATTAGGGGATAAATGATTTTGAAACATTTAACTCCAGATTTAACTCGAATGGTTACCATGTTAGGAAAATGAGGAGGAGGAGGGTGGTCGGGGGAAGAGGAAGGTGCCACTAGGGTAGCGACTGCGAAAAGAAGAAGAAGAAGAAGAGGACACATATTCCGGTAATCAAATGAATTATCCGATTAGTGTGAGGTCAAGAGGCGTCAAGAATAGCAGGGAAAAAGACTCTGGTCCAACCAAACATTTACTGCAGCATCAAGGTGGGATATTAGGCCCTCAGTAATGCATGGTTTCAGATGTTAGGTTGAAAGGTGAAAACCAGGGGCTCCAAGTCTTTCTTAGTATTTTGATCGATTTTGACTGGATGGAGGAGGTGAGGCTGAGGGCAGAGATCAGAGTAGAGGCCTCCGGTGAGTGAGGTGCGTTGATTGGGAGTGAAACAACTGTGCTCCGAGTTTAATATTCCAGTTACACATTGATTGTATAGTGTCAAAAGCAATTGAAACAACGTCAGGCGCTGTTTTCCTAGGAAATGCACCGTAGATCAGCTCCGAGATACTCCGTGTGCAGCTAACCTTCAAATTCCAAGGTGCAGCCGCCCTGAGTGGCAGAGATAGCCAGGGCCGTGCCCTGCAAGATAAGGCTGTCAGATAAGACCTTGATGTGGGTCCAGCGGAGCCCAGTCCCACGGTGGAGCGGAGGTGACGCAAGGCAGCAATACAGGAACCAACCCTGTGTGCCATAGTGCAGTACAGGGCCTCCCTTACACCTTTAGAGTGGTACGGCTCGCCCCAGGCGGGGATAGCTAGTGCGATCCCCAGGGGACCGAGTCTGTCAGGAAGGGCTCTTAGAAAATGGAGCGAGAGAGAGCCTCGAGGGCTGCACCCATCAAGGCCTTTTTACTGCCCGTTTGTGGACCTCTTGCTTCATCTTATAAGCTGCACAAAAGGCTGTTGGGCATTATGGATGTGTTTTTATATACTAGCCACTGGGACAGTGCTTCAAATGGAAATACAGACGTGCTGGTACCAGGATTGGATTGGGATCAAAAATAGGTCCAGGCACCCTAAAAAACAGTGGCCCACATTTGTGGATTGCCTATCCGCAAAACACTGCTTCTGTAAAGTTTTATGAAAAGAAGGTGTGTGTGTGGGGGAGCTCTGACAGAGGCATGTTTTCTTAACTGTACTTAGATTTTAAAAAAAGCACGAATTAGTTCACACTGGTGAACCACACCTAAATACAAGTGAGGCCAATTCCGCTCAGGCCCCCTACTCCCGCTCAATCTGCATACATTAATGGGCCGGTCCAGCCAGAGAAAGAGAGTGACACCTCCACCCCTTGCTAAAAGGGAGGTAATAGAGGCCCATCTGCCTCCAGAAAAGCCCCTCAGGCACCCACTGGGCCACTGGCGTCACCCAAACAGCACAGAAACCGCCCAAATCGGGCCCCAAGCTGCCCAAAAAAGCGGCCAACAGCTGGATCTCGGATACCAGCCCCTCGCCCTTTGCCCGAGTGCCCGCCTTACCAATCCGACCCTGGCTGGTACTCACAGTCAAGAGTACCTGATTGCTCATGAGAAGTGCTGGTACTCTCCCATTACATTTATTGCAACAGTGCTGAGAAGTGCAAGCAGTCTCCTTTCAAATTAAAGAAATGCACGCACTCAGTACAGGAGAGTACCTGCCCATTTAATGTACTTCACCGTGGGCAGAAATGGGCCTTAGCAGCTGGGAAGGTGGCAGCCGCAAGTGGTTCCTGGCCCTACATTTCTAGGACAGTCAAGCATTCTTCGATAGGTGAACTCGAGCTGTGCTGGAGCTCAGCAATGCTCAATAGCTAGGAATGTACAGGGATCCACTCTCCCTGGCCTTCAAAGCCCACAAACACAAATGTACAGAAGCGGTCTTCCAACGCTTTATGCCAACCCCTTGTTCAGAAAAACATTCTCCTGGAACCACCACCCATCCCCTTATGGTGTAATCTACTACAAGGTTTATCACATTAAGAGTCAAGGATGTTTTGGGCTGAAATAAAAGACCCAGAGCAAACATGGTATTCAGTGGTGCTTCTCTTTCCATGCATTGACGTTTAAGCTTGGTTTACTGCAATGTTCCTTCAAGATTCTGTGGTCTGGGGGTCCATAGGACCCCCTTTCCCCACTCTAGAGGGCTGCTCTCAGGGGGCGCTTTGACGTGTCGCACTGTCAGTGCGCCTCCTGAGAGCTTCTTTGCCTCTACGCCCACATCTATAATACGGCGCGGGTGCAGAGGCAAAAGGATTCCCTCATTTGCATGGGGCACGCCCCCATGCAAATGTGGGAATGCCCGCAGAAGATAGCACTGGCACTTTATGTGTGCCAGCGCTATCGGTATTACAGAAGGGGCAGCACAAGATTCTGCGACCCCATCTGTAATACCAAATTGTCCCGGGGGTGTGCAACGCAGGTGCAAACCCCCGTTGCGCTCCCGGGGCAATTTGTGTAAAACGGCCCCTGGGAAACAGAGAAGTGTCTTGCAAGAATAGACTTTCTCTTATCTGCTTCACAATGAGTCATCCATAAGGATTAGAAACTTTATAACACTTGTTTGTTTCACAAGAAATTATACATGAGGATTATGAACTCTATGCACTGTTTACTCCTCAAGGAATTAATTGTGTGGGTTATAAACGATTGCAAACTCCAATGGAAGTATATTGGTACAAACCTATTGTTGTATGGTAGGCTGATATCATGGATAGTGAATAGATATCACATGCTGTAATAACGAATGCTTTCATGATACACTTATACGCTTATACTTATACGCAAACCAAGCCCGAAAATATATTTGCTAATTTTGCATGTAGCTCTTGTTGGTAAACAAGCTTATTGTAAACCTGATAGCTATTTAGTTATTATATCAAAACGTAATTGTATTTCAGCTCAGAAGAAAGGGTGTGTTTCTAAATGTTATAGAAAGTGAAATCCAGAGCGTGAAAGCAGGTTTATCCTAGACAACACTTTTAGTTAAAATACCAATGTTCAAACTGTTGCTACATTGAGGCTTTTCTTTGCTTTTTATATATACATTCTCTGATATTACAGAAGAAGCCCAGCTGTGAGGCCAGTGTCTGACTGTTTCTATCTCTTGTTCCATTCCCCTTTCCCCATTCCTACTGTATAACTCCCCAATAGTACTGTGGAAATAGTATTGTGAGTTGGTTGTGGGTTTGGCAAAGTGTGGACAATGTTCTCACGCCTACAGATGTGGATTTCAAGTTTAGTGTATCCTAATGACAGCTTCTTCTTTTGGCATCAGAGGTTTTACTACTAAGTGCTGCATCCTGGGATGATGGTCCCCTAGCAGTATTTTCAATGATGCAAACTGCTGTGATTGCTGCTACATTGGTTCCATTTTCCGGATGGAAATCTGCTTAATCCCCCTCCACTGAAAATGGTTTTCCAGGGTTAGATCACTATACAATGTGAAACAACTTAGGGGCATATTAACAAGGGGGCGATATGAAATTATCGCCGCTTTTGCGTCCGTTTTCGGGCGAAAAGCGGCGATAATTTCATCGCTTTATCAGCAAAGACACGCTATCGCGTGTTTTGCTGACTTAGCGCCCGTTCCAGCACGCCTAACTTTGCATCGCTAATGAGATGCAAAGTAGGCGTGGCTGTGAAATCAAACAGGGATAATATCGCGATATTATCAAGGAGGGTTAGCGATCTTTTAAATCGCGTTAAGTATGTCTAACGCAGGAATTTAACGTCTGTTAAATTCCTGACTAAGTCATACTTAACATGGGGGTGGATTCTGTGGCTAAGACCACAGGCCCTATCATCTAGGATATCGCCGTTTTCCACCATGGAAAACGGCGATATCCACGCTATCTCTGGTATTTTATCGCCTCGGCGATGCGCGTTGTTGATAACGCGCTAACCGGGCGATGAATTACAGAGATAGCCGGCGATAAATATGCAAGCGCTAAGCGCGCTTTGCGATATTTATCGCCGGGCCTTGTTAATATGCCCCCTGCATGCAAAAGAAGAATTAGAGCCCGTGCTTTGAGAATGATTGTCATGAAGAACACTACCTTCTTCTGACACATTCCCTTCAACATTGCCAGCGCTTCCATTAGACAAAGTAAGGCAGCACCTTTAGGCCATTGCCTACTGCTAATACCAAATTACAACAAATGTCCTGTGAATTATGTTTTTTCAGAATCCAGAGGCAAAAAACATTTTATCTGAAAATCCTTGCAGGGTTCATTCCTTAAAAGATGTGGCCATACGTTAGCTGTTTCAACAGCACATCCTCATGTTGATCCATCCAGCCATTTACAGTTTTTGACAGTTGGTGTAATTCCCTGAGGCTTACACTGATTTCCGTGTTACTTGATTCCTTCTCCTACCTTCTTCCCTAAACTTACTTCTGTGGCTTGCCTGACGTTTCCAGAGCCTTTATGCTACAATGGGTTTTACACTGTTTGTGGAAAGAAGTAAGAATTTCAATTTGATAAAAAGTTTATTGTTAGCTAGAGATAATGAATGTCTAGAACTACCCCTGATTTTCACAGTTTTAATGATTCCTCTTTTCTTAAATGTACTTAACAAAATGTAGTTATGTATAGGTCTATGCCATCTATCCTAGTTGGTACTGCCCTCCCTCCTGTAGCATAATAGTACTGCCTTACAGTTGATGTGGTAGTTCAACTTAGAATGTTGGGAGGATTCTATCTTGCTGTCAAAGAGAGATTGAGAGAGTTGATGGTGGGTGGAAAAGGAGCTGTTGGATGAAGACAAGTTACCTCCTAAGTTTGCGTATGGCATTACTACATTCACCTTACAGACTCTATGGGGCACATGCATCAATGTAAAATTTTGCGAATCCTTAATTGCGAATTTTAACGATTCGCAAATAACGAATCGCAAAAACAGATGCAACAAAAAAATTGCGAAAAAATAAAGAATCGCTAAAATTCGCAATTTCTACTGCGAATCCGAAATTTGCGAATTCGCTAATAGCGATTTCGCAAATAGCGAATTCGCTATTTGCGAATTCGCAAATAGCGAATTCGCAAATAGCGAAGTCGCATTTGTGATGCATCTTGATGACATCAGAACCAGGAAGTGAGCAGCACAAGCCCCATTCCCAGTTCACAGTCAGAGGGAGAGGAGGGAGCTGGCTCTGGGAGCTAACTAGCAGTGGCATTGAGCAATTGGAAAAACCTGGTAACTGCAAGAAAATGGAAAGCACACAAACAGCAGAGGACAGCCAATCAGGCAGGAAGCGGAAAATGAAATTCTCAGAAAAAGAAAGTGACACACTCATTGAGGGAGTTGTCCACAGCCATGATAAGCTGTTTGGGAAACAATCATTGAAAGTGGCAGAGCAGGAGAAAAGGAAAATATGGATCCGGATCCAGAACCGGGTGAATGCCAGTGGGGTGACACACCGCACCATCGATGACCTGAAGAAAAGATGGTACGACATGCGCAGTCGGGCCAAGGAGCGCATAGCTGCCCGTCTGAAGGAAGCAAGGAAGACAGGAGGGGGAACACCGATAGACACTGGGAACACTACCATGGAGGAAATGGTTGAATCCACTATCCAGCCTGAAGCTGTTGTCGGTGTGACACAGCTAGACACGTCAGGAGCAGCAAACACATCTGAAGGTAAGATGACTGCATGTTACCATTGACCTAAATAATAAAGGTAGTACACCACCCCAGTACAGCACAAGTGCACACTCAGAACATCCAGTACACAATGTATCCATGAAGGGAAGTGCATTATGGGAGATGTAGGCAGGTCAAGCATATACAATGTCAAACACACAAATAGGCTAAGAACAACTCAGAACAGTGAACATATTCCAAATTTAATGCCAAAGTAAAAATATGATCACTGTGACATGACATCCCATACTTAAATTAATGCTGGTTTTGCACTGTTAAATCTCACAGATGCAGAACGTGTAGAAGCTGAGGATAGTGACAACCAGGACATACAGGACATCAGCGCAGTTGAGGATATGGACACACCGGTGTTGCCAACAAATCCATCCAGTGCCCCAAACACACGCAGGGCAACTGTCCCACCACTGGTCACCATGGAGTCTGACGATGAGACAAATGCACCACATGAGTCCAGGCATGGCCCAGCCACATCCATCCCAAATCCACAAACACAGGTCCGCAGAAGTAATGTCAGTGTCCGGCGTAGAAGAGCCAGATCACGCAGAACACAGCAGGAGGAGCAACCAAATGATGTCTGGGGTGGTCTTGAGGGACAGATGCTCCGCATGCAGCGCCTGCAGACCAAGAACACACGTTTAGTGCAGTTACAAATTGGGAAGATGGCAGACAACATTGCAGTACTGTGCGATAGTGTGCAGCAAATGACCAAGGTTATGCAGGAGGGACATGCATCACAGAGAAGAAACCATCGGCAACTAATGCAGCACCTCAAAAGCTATGCCAAATCCAACAATAGGCTGGCCACATCAACTGCACTGCTGGCACGTAGGTCTGTGACCATGCAAACAGAAATGTGCCATTGGAGCGGGGATGTGGCGAAGGCACTGGACCAGGTAACCAATGCAGTGGAACTGCTGAATGCTACCACAATTGGGGCCAACATGTCCACGCAGGAAGAGGGTAGTGAGGGGGCCTCAAGCTTGAGTAGCATAGCTATGCCAGTTGCCACTGCAGGAAGACGCAACACACGCAGCAGTACCCCCTCAGCTTCCAACATGAGGGATGAGGATGCTGTCTCTGACAGGCGTCTGGGTGTTCGTGGGAGAAAGCGCTAGCCTGCTATATACAATTGCATACCGATATGGTGACGTAACCATGGATGTGATCGGACCTTTTGACTGATTGACAAGTCATTATTTATTTTTAATACACTTATGTCCATTACTTAAGAATCCTGTGCCACTGGCCACATTGAAAGTGTGCTCCGACACTCATGCCATATTTCCTTTGAATAAACCGTTCTGTGATTGTAATATACACTGTTTGTGTCATCATTACTCACCTCAGAAATAGTTTTGTGTGATGTCCAATCTTCTCCTGCGCCCTTCTGCTGCGCTTGCCCCTTGTGCTGCACGGCGCTGTGGCACTTGCTGGTCCTCATCCTCGGAGTCGCTGTCAGACACCTCGATCTCCATTCCACCCCTCGTTGCTATATTGTGCAGCATGGCACATGCTGCTACTAGCTTGCAGCATTGTTCAGGGTTGTATTGGAGTGCTCCACCAGTCTTATGGAGGCATCTGAATCGGCTCTTCAGCAGCCCAAATGTGCGCTCTATGATGTTCCTTGTTGATATATGTGCAGCATTGTACCTCTGTTGGTTGGCAGTTGTGGGATTGAGGTAAGGCGTCAGAAGGTAATTACGCAAGGCGTATGCGCTGTCACCTGCATGTGGGTAAGCAAAGGGTCAGTGGCAGTTTGACATTGGCATACGTACAATGACTGTGAGTATCACCTACACATATTTACCGAGCAGATGTGCCTCTCCAAATTCTCCCCTGACCAGACGGGTGTGAATGCCACTTTGCCTGAAAATATATGAATCATGTGCACTCCCAGGAAATTGAGCCACTATATCAGTGATTATGTATTTGGCATTGCAAACAACCTGAATATTAAGGGAGTGATAGCATTTTCTATTTCTGTATATGTATTCCTGTGCTGCAGGGGGACATATTGCCACATGTGTGCAATCGATGCAACCTATAACATGTGGGAAGCGAGCTATCTGGTAAAACTCCTGTTTTGTTTTCGCAAGGTCATGCGCGGTGGTGGGGAAATTGATGTGTGAGCCGATCCTGGCCATCATGGCATCAAGGAATGCTTTGAATATTCTTGAAAGTGCGCTTTGCGACACACCTCCAGCTACTGCAATGACCCCTGGAAGCTGCCTGACGCCAGTAGGTGTAGGCAACATAGGACCTGCACATGCGTTGGGATAGCATTGGTCCTACGTGTCTGTCGTTGCAGTATGGGATCCAATTCATTGATCAGGTCATGGATCATTGCTGCATTGAGCCTATACTTATCGTATATCTCATCCTCTTGCTGTCCTAGCAAAGTTATGCGGACTCTGAAGATGCGCTCATTAATTCGCCTCCGTCTGTGTCCAGCAGCCAGCAGCCTCATCCTCCTCGCCATCAGGTACATCCCTGCCATTGTGAGATGTGGTAGCTAATTCTGGTTGTGTTTCAATGGGCTTAAGTAGAATTTCAGCTGTATCTGATTTGCACTCATGATTACCACCTGGTTGTGATCCTTCTTATTTTGCACTCGCAAAATTGCGAATTTCAGGTAATTCGCAATTTGCGAATTTTCATGCATCTATTTTGCGATTCCTTATTTGCGAATCGCTATTTGGGGGCGCAAATAGCGATTCGCTAATACTATTCGCAGAATGTTTTGCGATTCTTTAAATTAGCGAATTGTTGAGTTTTCGCTATTTTGCAGTTGATGCATTGCGAAACGGTATTTTGCGGTCGCAAACGCCATAATTTAGCGAATCGCTAATTTTGCGATTTTTTTAGGCTTGATGCATGTGCCCCATAGTCTCTCAGGCCCATCAGCATTACCACCTACAAAGTGGGACCAGTTTTCCAAAAAATTAGAATTGCACTTCTACCGTCTTACATCTATGTGTTGCATGAATTACTAACATTTTTCAAATTCAGAAATAATTTAAAGTGTAATCGCAGGCATTTTTGACTGCCTTTATTCTTTAGTAGTAATCTCTTGCGTGAATATCTCCCTATGCAGAAATTCAGCAAGTGTGCTTTCCTCTACGTGTAAATGGAACCCAGTAGTTTATTTGCAATTATTACATTTTTACCGTTTCCACGTGGGACAATTCTTTTTCCAATTTTAACTTACTCCTCGCCTTTCCCACTTCCAAAACCGAATCCTTCAGTTGCTGATGTGAGTAAATGTGCAGCAGATTTCAGGGTTGAAAACTACTGGCAAAAGATCTGTGGGGACCAACAAAGTTAAAAGAAATATATGCTTATGAATGCACAGTTATCTTTTACATCTGCATTTTGCAAATCAAATATTTTCGCATCTGTACTTTTTTTCTTCACACTGACAGCTTGTACCATCTTATCCAAAGCTCATTCACATATAATTCATATTCATAGTTAATGGGCTTGGTTATTGAGGGAGTCCCAGATTTTCCATACATTGAAATGTATACAAATCAAACTTTTCTGTGTGATTCCCATTTTGTGAACAGTCTTTTTCAGACGTTCCATCTGCCTGCTTTGACCTGTGGTGTTCACCAGAGAGAATTCTCCACTCACATCTACACATGCTCCTATTCTCCACTCACATTTACGCACACTTCTATTCTCCACTCACATCTACGCACACTCCTATTCTCCACTCACATCTACGCACACTCCTATCCTCCACTCACATCTACGCATACACTTATTCTCCACTCACATCTAGGCACACTCCTACTCTCCACTCACATCTATGCACACTCCTATTCTCCACTCACATCTACGCACATACTTATTCTCCACTCACATATACGCATACTCCTACTCTCCACTCACATCTATGCACACTCCTATTCTCCACTCACATCTACGCACACTCCTAGTCTCCACTCACATCAAAGCACACTCCTATTCTCCACTCACATCTACACACACTCCTGTTCTCCACTCACATCTACACGCAGTCCTATTCTCCACTCACATCTATGCACACACTTATTCTCCACTCACATCTATGCACACTCCTACTCTCCACTCACATCTATGTACACTCCTATTCTCCACTCACATCTACGCACACTCCTATTCTCCACTCACATCAAAGCACACTCCTATTCTCCACTCACATCTACACACACTCCTGTTCTCCACTCACATCTACGCGCACTCCTATTCTCCACTCACATCTACACACACACTTATTTTCCACTCACATCTATGCACACTCCTACTCTCCACTCACATCTATGCACACTCATATTCTCCACTCACATCTATGCACACTCCTATTCTCCACTCACATCAAAGCACACTCCTATTCTCCACTCACATCTACACACACTCCTGTTCTCCACTCACATCTACGCGCACTCCTATTCTTTGTTGGGCTTCACTATCTACATTGGGTGTCTCAAAGCTCAATAGTATTTAATTCCAGTGTTGGGCTTTTCGTCTCTTGTGTATCTTTTGTCTCTTCCCGGTGTAAAGCAATGCTGCCAGGCTTAGCCCATTTGTTCTCGTCCATGTGCTGTTTTTAGTCAGGCTGCGGGGTTAGGTGCCCTCGAGTGCTCTGCTATGCTTCTTTTAGCTACTACTAAGGCCAAATCTATAAACATGTTACTAGTTTTCTTGAGTTTCTGTCTGGCGCATAAACCGAGCTTGATTCAGGAGTTAGCAAAGCCCTTCCAAACTAATGTTCATTCTAAAATGTGTAGATAATCCAACGCCTTATCTAAGGCAGTCTTATGTAGGGCATTTTATCACTATTGCTCCTAATATCTGATTGATTCTTTTGGGCATTATGAATGTGTTATGCAAATAGTTACATTGAATATATTTTAATTTTACATTTCCTGATGCTTGTGTACTCTAGGGGCCTTTCCCACTCCATACCATTAAATCATCTCCCTAGGTTGTCTACCTACATTAATTTGAGCGTCTGCAAGCCTATTTGGATATTTCCATCTATAGAATCAGGCCAACAGCTTGCGTCTATTCCCTGCTGTGAACAACAGTTGTAAGACCTCTTCTATTTCAGGTTTTGAGGTGGCAGCTCCACATGTAAGCCTGATGGTCTTCATTATTGACCCATATATCACGAATTGAGAAGCTGGAAATCCAAATCCTATATCAAATTTGCTAGAGGCATCAGTTCTCGGTCTTGTTAGAGGCTCCCCTCTTTAATTAATCCAGCTGCTGTCCAAGGTAGCATGCTGGAGGCCCTGAAGTAACTCTGGCCATTTTGAAACCCCGTAGGTGGCACAGAAGGTGCGTACAGCGGTCTGTGTGCTGTCTTTTTCACACACCCCCTCCAACATCTCAGAGCAATTTTAACTACATCAGGTTATGCACTTTCCTTCTGCTTGCCCACCAGGAGAAGAGCAATAAGTAAGTACACCTCGATAACTCTCAGACCCCGATGTACCCATTTCTTTAAGAACCTGCTATCCAGACATCTTCCTATCCATTGGGTCTGGGCTGCTAAATAAGAGAGCTCTAGGCCCCGGATCCCCACTCCCCTCTCGAGTATTGGTACCCTCAGAACATTTAGGGCAACTTTATGTCTGCTCCCTTCCCATATGAAATTTATCAGGAGTACTTGTAGCGCAAAGTTGTAGATTTTGCAGGTGTACAGACGCTGGCCTGGCCTACAATCCAACTTTCTAATTCACACTTCAAGAATCACAAAGTAACATTTGCAATTATAATCTAAACTATAGGTGCACAAGTGTCACTTCAATACACAAATAGGTTTGTGAATCAAAGCCCAGTTCAACTGGTTTTATTTGTGCTCTGCTCTGTCTTAGTGTAGATAAACCATCACTAACCATTCAGCAGAACACTACTGCAGTTCATGGGGACTACCCTACCTCTCTACCGGGTCTGCATTGCAGTCAGCTTATCTGGAGGGTTTCATTTTTAAACTAGGGCGAAATGTACTTTACACCAGGGTTATCTCCCGTAATTTTGAAGATTTTGTGTCACACTTTTTAGACGAAATTCCTGGAATGATGCCATTACACCAGAAGAAGTAGCAAAATTTTAGTGCAGGAGCACGATGGCAATGCAAACAAACAGAACGCAAAAGGCTGTAGTTCACGGCACTTGTGTTTTTTATAATTTATTTTAGCGTAAAATGTGTTTTTGCGCCCAAAATGAACGCAAGGACGCATATGCGCTAAAATATATCGCTAAATGCCGGTTTGGGATTTTCACTAATTTTTCGGGGGTTTTGCTGAATTTCGCTTACTTGCACAAAAGCAAATTACACAAATTTTGAAAACCGCGAGTATTTTCACTTGTGCCCTGGCCTCAAGAATTTGCCCACTTTTCAAGTACCTGGCTCTGCACTGCTGAGAGGGATGGATTTATTTGTGTGAATAATCAACCTTATAACAGTCACACTAAAAGCAACATCATAATCAAAACACTAATTATTTACGCTTTAAAAAGGTTAGCCTTTATTAGCTATGTTCATGCACAACTTCATATGTTATGGTCATTTGCATACTGCTTACCACAAATATTATGGCACCGTAGTGCATTCTCAAGTTGGCACCCTTTTGAGAATGCCATCGCATGACTGCATCTGTTGTATATTAGTGTTTTGTTACATAAAGTTTGTATAAAGTTGGGGGGGCGTGGCTAACTGCCGATGGAGTAGAAAGCAAGGACGTGGAGATCCAAGCAGAGCACTGCCATTCGGGCCCATCCCAGACTATTCTGGCAGCCCTCGCTTCCTTAGATGGCACTCAGGTACACTCAACACGCTGCACTACCTGAGTTGAGGCCGGAGAAGGTGTGATTCACCACCCTACTTCAAGAGATCTGGCGGCGAGTTTTATGCCTAGGGTGGACAGCAGACAAGATAGCAGCGTGAGGTAGGAAGATCGGCCCGACCTGCCCGCAGGTGACTGGCTCCGGGTGTGGTGCAAAGCAGCGGTGGCTCCTCCACTTGGGCGGAAGAGCGTCGCCCCACTGCTTTCTCGCAGTGCGTGAAGCAGAAACATAAAATGGTAATAACTGAAAGTTATTACCATTTTATGTTTGGTTGCGGGCGGGCGGGTGGGCGGGGCTGCTTTGTGAGCAGGGGAAGAGTGGTGTGCCCACTCCTGCCCTAGGTGGGCAAAGACTGTTCGGTCGGCTCTCTGGGTCCGCCCAAACCAGTCATGCGCACTCTGCCCTTCTCCATGCAGGCTGCAATGCAGCCTACATGGAGAACATGGCCTCCCAATAAGCGCCTGGCTGGGCGCCGTCCCAACCAATCACAACGCTGCAGCGTTGTGATTGGCTTAGGGGAGGGAGCCTGGCTCCCTGCTTCCTGTTCCTGCCAGAGGCAGAAGAGCAGGAGCCGAGAAGACGCGGGACCCTGCCGGCGGAAAGGTAAGTTTAATTTTTTTTTAATTATTAAATTAAACCACCCCCCTGCGTGACCTACCCTGTGACCCCCCTCCCCGTGCGACCCCCCGCGCCCGCCCACCCACCCCCGAGCCATGCCGGCCGCGACTAGTGCAAAGAGTGGCAGAGGTCTCCTTCCCCCCCTCTCTAATTGGGGATGCGGAGTGCGCCGCCTGGCTGACTGAACTGCATAGGTCAGGGGCTTCCAGATTCTGTGGTGCCTGGAGTGGTTGTCATTGCCAAATAGGGGAGGCTCGACTGGAGGACGTTGGCAGGGTATGCCCAGACGTGGGTCCCTTGCTCACTTTGCCACTGGATTCAAGCTAGCCTGGCTGATAAGGGGTGTTAGCCCGAAACCGGTCCCAGGATGCTTGTTTCCGGTCCAGGGAAGAGATGGCTTGGCAGTTCGGGCTGGACTGTTCCCATGAGGCACAGGGCCAAGACTGATTTGCATATAGCTGTGTCTGAACTGGGGTGGCAAAGTGAGCTAAAGAATGATGATGGATTCAACCCAGATCTGTGACTGGGGGTGAGTGTTTGAAAAGTTTCAGCACTCCGTCCATCATCTCCTTGTGTTTGACTTGTTCGCCCTAAGTTGGCAGGGTATGCCCAGACGTGGGTCCCTTGCTCACTTTGCCACTGGATTCAAGCTAGCCTGGATGATGAGGGCTGTTAGCCCGAAACCGGTCCCAGGATGCTTGTTTCCGGTCCAGGGAAGACATGGCTTGGCAGTTCGGGCTGGACTGTTCCCATGAGGCACAGGGCCAAGACTGATTTGCATATAGCTGTGTCTGAACTGGAGTGGCAAAGTGAGCTAAAGAATGATGATGGATTCAACCCAGATCTGTGACTGGGGGTGAGTGTTTGAAAAGTTTCAGCACTCCGTCCATCATCTCCTTGTGTTTGCTTCGACTGGAGGACGACCAGTGAAGGCGAGGTCAGAGGTGAATGCAGGAATGGCGTTGAGTGGGTTGGCCCGCCATTGGCTCTTTCCTCTCCTGGCCTTGATATCTGCTTGGGACGCAGAGCTGTGACAATGCCCGCGGGGCCTGTGAGGCCCACTTCTGTGGAGCTGCGGGGAAGGAGCGGCCCAGAAAGAGAAGGACCGAGCAGCCCCATGGCAATAATATTTCTGTAAACAGTGGGTGCGCAGGTGCGCTCACCAGTGTTACCTTTTTGGGGGGGCTCCTGGTTTACCCACCCCCCACCCCTTTTCAACCGGAGGTCAATGGTACCCAGGACAAGGTCACCCGGATGGATGCAAGCCTGAAGACACTTGAACTGCGTGAGTAAGATGCAAAGAATAGGGGTTGACATAATAATCTCTGCATAATTGGCCTGCATTAGTGCATTAAGGGAAATTGAGTTGACCTGACTGCCTTTCTCGAGGATTGGCTCCAGATCGAGGTGGCCCGAGACGGATTCTAAACATTCTACATGCTTGAGCTTGCCCATCGAGTGCCTTCCCGCCCTCCCTGCCTGGCGCAAGCCCCAGACAGGTCATAGCCAACGTACTGCACTTTAGGGACCGAGATCACATTTTGACCCAGACGAGGTTGAAAGGTGAAATCTTGGTACAAAGCCATAAGGTCATGATCTTGCCTGACTTTTCCAGGGAATTACAGTGGCAGAGAGTCTCCTTTACGGAAGGAAAGAAGAAACTCTGGAGCCTGGGTATCACTTATGTGATGCTGTTCCTGGTTAGCCTCCTGGTACATCATGATGAGACCACTCACTTTTTCACTTCCACTCAACAGCTCTGGGAATGGGTCGAACAGCTACATGTGCGAAAGGCTGCACTGCAGCTGGCAAGGGCCGGTGTCCTAGGCGACCGCCACGGAAGAAGGTGCAAACAACTAGTGATGCAATACCTTCCCCTTCTCAGGACCAGAGTGAGGGCAGGAGAGTGGTGGAGGAGGTAGCGGCCATCAGTGGAGCAGGATCGGTTCCTGCCTCTGAGGTTGGGGACGAGGTGCAGGAGGAATCAGAATCGGACCAGACATCGATCTCTTTCTGTACTTCTGATATAACACTCCCAAATGTCACCCCTCGATCAGCCTAGGACATTATCTAGAGGCCTGCAGAGTGCATCGTTGAGATGCAATGTTGCTGTACTGATCGCTCCTGGAACCATTATAGTTGACCTTATAAGGTTGTATGATACGGATGGTGGCGAGGGCTGCACATATATCCTTATTTTTTATGTTAAACTTGCTTGGTTGCCTGGGTGGCGTGCAGAGAGGTTGGGAGTCACTCACGTTAGCCCATCCCCGTAGCTCTAAACTGTGCGTATGCTCTGTGTGTAAATGGTATTATGTTGCTTGATGGTTTGGATAAGGGTAATTCGACTTGTTGTCCTGGGGTAGGGGAGTTGGGGAGTTCTTGTTCGTTTGTTAGTGGGTCGGGGATCCTTCACTGCATCTGCCCATGCTGTTGTCGCCAGGGCATGCTGGACTGATGCCACACGCATGCCCGGTACTCTGGAAGGCTGGATGGTGGCAGTGGAATATTCTGTTACAGCTCCTTTATGTCAACCCCCTTAGACTATAACTTGCTCAGTTGGAATGTCAGGGGACTGATTAACATGTTCAAAAGGTATAAAGTGCATACATGCCTCAAGACGTGGGGGGTCCAAATCGCAATCTTACAGGAAACCCATATCACTCTCCAAGAGTGAGAAGCACTACACAAGAGGTGGCGGGGGCAAATATATGCAACAACGGTCTCTGCCTTTGCTAGGAGAGTCCTAATGTGCATCCAGCTGGGGGTCCCGTTCCAAAAGAACAGGAAACTCATTGACCCAAACGGGCATTGCATCCTGGTGTCTGGGAGGCTTGTGTGATGGGATGTCAATATAGTGGGACTCTACACCCCAAATCCACACACTCTCTCACTCAATGGCTGCCCACCTGACTCAACCTATAATAATGGGAGGGGACTTTAATAGTGTGTAGGATCTTTGTTAGATAGATCCCATCCTCCCCTGAGGGACTCCCCTGTGATCCGACTGGCCCACAGGTTCCGTGAGTGACAGACGCATTGGGGACTCGTGGATTCCTGGAGACAGTTAAACCCAGTTACTAGGGACTATTCCTTTTATTCAGGAATGCATGATCTTCATATGTGGCTGGACGCCTTTCTTTGTTCCCCAGGGGTACATGCGATGGTACGTCATGCAGAATACCTCTGTCGCACGGTCTCTGATCATAATCCATTGTTGCTGAAAGTAAACTGAATGCGGAGTCTCCTGAGAACTCCATACTTTCAGAGCAAGGGCAAGAAGAAGATCCAGTGTGACCATGTTCCTTGGCGAAGACTAACAAAATACTGTTCTGTACTATTGTGGTGAATATCGTTTACTGATATGCTGAAATAATTGTTGTTATGCTGTTTCGCTATCATTGCGGGATGGAGAGGGCGAAGGACTGGGAGGGGGTAGATAGTTTTCTTTTCATTTGTTTTTCAGTAAGTATGTGCTGGCAGAGAGCTGATAGTGCTGATATCTATCGTACACAGTTGCTCTTGAACTTTTGGACTGTATGTTCAATTATTTCATTGCAAGGAATTAACTTGCTGATGTATGTATGATGTAAACAACTTTGGGATTGTCATATCGCTAATTAGGACTGCCAAAAATTAATAAAAAATGTGTTAAAAAACTAGTTTGTAGAAAGTTTGGGGCATATTATCAAGGAATAGCGATATTTATCGCTAACCGCGCTTAGCGCGAATTTTTTTAACTCCGCCTATCGCTGGAAAATATCGCTGAGATAACACCCTATTAACAAGGTTTATCTCCATAGCGATAAAATTTCCAGCGATAGCGGCAAAATGTGAGAATATCGCTGGAAAAGCAGCGATATTCTCGCATTAACTGCAAGGATGGATTCAGCCTGACAATCCACCTCCTATACTTTAAACAGGTAAGTCATCCTCAGTAGCAGGTGTTAAAATCTAGCGATAAACGCGCTTAGCGCGATTTATTTTATCGCTTCGCCTGCCTTGTTAATAGGGGTTAGTTGTGTTAGCGACTGTTTACAGTCGCTTTTAGTGAGGAACGCCTACCTTGCATGTCATTAGCGATAATTATCGCTGACATGCAAGGCGATGTAAAACCCGGCCGCTAACGCCTGAAAGCTGTCGCTAACGCCTGTTAGCGACAGCTTGCTAATAGGGCGTTAAAAATATCGCCGCTTTAGCGGCAAAAAGTGCAGCTAAAGCGGCGATAAAGCCCTTGATAATATGCCCCTTTATTCGCTGTTTAGATGTGAATTGTTTAGACTAAATTAAAGGTAAAGTGAGTTTAATCTTGTCAGATGTTTTTAGTGTTTATATTCATGGATGGGTGGACATAGGGATTTTTGCCTTTTTTTCATTGGATGGTCAATTGTCAATGGCTTGCAGGTGCACGGTGCTTTTTGTATATCCAAACCCAATACCAATTGAGGGAGGTAATTCTGATACAGTGTTGTGTGCCTGATGATGTGTTTTTTTTAATGCTGGTTTTATCATAGTGGTTGTTGGGTTTATTTTGGTGTTTTGCACGACAGTCCTGTTGGTTGGGCAGTGACTATATGGTTTAGGTGCCTTGCTGTGTGCATTAACTTATGAGATTCCACCTTGCATGTGCCTGTAGAAAATTGCTATTTTTAGGTGTGTCGAGATTGATGGTTTGTGTTGATATTGTCGAGTGGTGAGTGAATAGCCCAGATTAGGGGCTATAGAAGTATGTTGTGTGAATTTTGTCAGGACTGTGTTGAGTGATTGTTTAAACTGTACTGAATGACAGGTAATGTAGTGTGTCCTGGGTTTGGGTGGTATGTGTATGATTTTATCTATTCTCTAAACCAAAGCAGTTGTATATTCATGTGTGAAGTTAACCCCATATCTCCGGAGGCTTTACCACCGCCCGTGCTGAGCCCTTTTTAGGTCGAAGCCTACCAGACACTGCAGCTGTCTTATTTGCCAACAACATCTTGGGGACATTAGGAAAACTTCCCTTGGAATGCATTCTGCCCATTGCTTACCGCTGGCATAGTCATTTGTAACTCACATTTGCTTGCTTTGCATTTGCTGGCTTTATTATTTGTTTTAGGCTGTCCAGCTTGAGTTCACCCCTTCCCTTGCCCAACCCCTATTTACTGTATCTTCCACCAGAATTGAATTTCTGTAAACAGGCCTTCAAATTTTGTTCTCATCTTGTCACATTTGCTGTGTATTCAAAGACAGAGGTCAAATGTCAGACTCTGTCTTCCAAGGAGATTGGTGTTTATATTTCTTTCTCTGACTTCAAAGTGAGAGGATTTATGTGACAATCATGCTGGCTACTCGGGTGTACAGTATGATGTGATATTTTTTTTTTCTAGCACAACACAAAATGTAAATGTCTGTTCATGAACTGTGCAGCTAATTCAGAATATGGAAAGCACAAACGAAGCAGAATTTTTGTTATTTTAAAGTGTGATGGAAACTTTTTTTGTGCGCTGTATACTTTTATCAGTAAAACTGTATGCCTGTGCAAATGTAATGGTCATTTCAATTGAAGATGTGTTGTCTGTAATAGCAGTGCGTTACCACACTATGCATACTCCACTTTACCCCCCTCCACTCTCCTCTGCACCACTCCACACTATGACACGCCAAGCCACAAAACACTGCCTCACTGCACTATATTCTGCACCACTTCACACTACGCCACTCCATGCCACTCCACACTGTCTCACTGGACTCTACTCTGCACCACTTCACTCCACGCCTCTCTATTCTACACCACTCTACTCTATGCCAATGCACTTTACCCGACACTACTCTACTATGCACCACTGCACTCTTTGCCACTGCACTGTATGCCAATCCACTCTTAGCCACTCTAATATACTCTGCACCACTGCACTCTACAACATTCTACTGTGTGACACTGCACTCTAAACCACTTCACTCTACTCTTAAACAATCTAGTCTGCGGCATTGCACTCTACGCCTCTCTATTCCACTCTGCGCCAGTTCGCTCTATGCCACTCTACTCAATTCCACTGCACTCTACGCCACTCTGATCTGCACCACTGCACTCTAGACCACTGCACTCTAAGCCAATGCACTATACACAACTTTATTCAAAACCAATACACTCTCCTCTGCAACACTTTACTGTACAGCATTGCACTCTATGTCACTATACTATGCACCACTCTACTCCGCTGCACTCTTCACCAGTGCACTTTTTGCCACTCTACTCTACACCACTGCACTCTACGACACTCTATTCTGCAACACTGCACACTTTGCCACTGAAGTCTGAGCCACTCTACTCTGCGCCACTGCACTCTATGCCACTGCACTTTACTTTATGCCAATGCATTATATGAAACTACACTCTATGCCACTCTAATCTACTGAGCACCGCTGCACTCTATGACAGTGCGCTCTACGCCACTTCACTCTGTGCCTCTCTACTCTCCTTTTGGAAAAATGGGAAAAAAGTGTTGTTTAAAAAACTGTATGTTTTTTTTTCTATAAATGGCATCAACAACAGGTTTACTGTGCTTGGATCACCATCTTCCCAGATCTAGATTTCAGAAACAAGCAGAGTTGTAAAAAAGAAAAAAAAATATCACCGTTTTTGCTTTTTTCTAAGTGGTAGTTGAAGTTTCCTATTTTTGTAGCTTCTACCTACTTGCAGTTTCTGGTGGAAGCAGGTGTGAAAACCATGAGAGAACCTGGAAAGCTATACATTTGAAAAGTAGACAAAACTTTGAATTCAGCAAGAGGTCATTTGTTTCTGTGTTGTACAGTGCAGCACACTAGCGAAGTTGATAAAATAGGAAAAAATGAAAACATCTCTCCTTGTTACACTTGCCGCGAGGAAGCAAAAGATCTTAGTGCAAATCCCAGTGTATGAATGTTGATAGATATTTGTGTCAAAAACCCATTGATGGTTGCGTGGGAATGCCCACGTACCACCCATGTAACACCCCCTTGACATAAAATAGCAAATAGCGCAACTTTGCATTACTTTGGAGTACTTTCCAATGCAAATCCTGGTTTGCATTGGATAGTAAGTCCTACCCCAACACTTTGTACCAGGTTATGTCACTTTTGTGTTGCAAACCCTGCGAAAGGCATTAGTAAATCGGGCCTGAGTTTAGGAATAGTGACTATTTGTGCATCTCTGAATTTGGGATTACCCATACTATCATGTGATTCAGAAGGCATTTTGCTAAATGCGGTCTTTCCATTACACTGGCTCACTTTTAGAAGCCAAAAATGGAGAAAAATTCAATAGCTAATAACAAATGGTCTACTATTCAGTATTCCCATAAGTCTCTTGATAAAAATGGCACCCCACTTGAGTGACTGGGCCTATCAGCAGCAACAGGAAAGACTCCAGAACTCAATGTGGAGACATTAAAATGTTTGCCTTTGCAAATCGACCCGTTCTGGCGATGTGGGTAGGTGCAGTATTTGGGCCTAGTCTGGCTGCCACCCAGGGAAATCTATAGAACCCAGAAATTTATGAAAACGACACACCTAGGGGAGTCCAGAGTGTGTGACTTGTGTAGATACCATTACCTCTTTTTACCCAGAATGCCTTACAAACATCACACTTTGGATATAATCACGCATTTTCCTTATAGTTCTATGAAAGAAAGTTCCGGAATTGGTGGGGATTTACAAAATTCCTACCAACTAGCATTCTCACACTTCTAAAACACTACTCCACTTGTGTACCTGAGCCATTGTCTACACTATAAAAGTTCCCAAAACACAACACAGAAACATCAACATTTTGCCTTGAAAATAGACCCATTCTGCAGATGTAGGTCGCTGCAGATTTTGAGTCCAGGCTCAACTGTCACCAAATGCAGACATTTCTGGAACCTAAACCCGCAGTGGAGTCCAAGATGATGTGACTTGCATGGATCCCACTACATTTTCTTACAAAGCATACCCTCCGAATGTCAGACTGTGGCTAAAATTGCGCATTTTCCTCACAGTTCTGTAAGGGAAAAGTTTGGACTCTACAGGGATCCAAATATCCCTGCCACCCAGCATTCACTCACAGTTGCATTTCCTCTCCTCTTCAGCATGTGCAAATGAGAAGGATATTTTTCAATGGACAGTTTGACTACCAATCAGTGTGAAAGGCTGTTTCAGAACATTAAACATATGTTGTGATGACCGTGGGATTAGAACTGAGAATGATGGAAGAGGGCTGATTAATTATGAGCGATATATGAGAAATCAGAAGTAGGCATGAGAAGTGAGAAATGTGTGCCGGATTAATTGTTTTGCCAGAAGTGTGTTTTTTCCAATGTATTACAAAAAACCTACCAAAAGCAAGGGCATAGTGAACTACACACTCTACCAGTGTAAGCAGGGGTGCTACTGAGGAAGATTAAATTCTTTTATGGCCCTTCTTAACATTTATCTTTGGCTTGCAGGTCATCACAAGTCACAAATTAAAACTAATAAACTCTGCAAGAATGAACTACATTAACAAAGCTATGTGATCGGGACCAAAAGAAAACCTTTTTAAAAGCAGCTAAAACAGTGACAGAGAAAAAGACAAGTTTTTAAAATGACCAAGAAATAAAAGTTAGAGGCCAATGGAGTGAGACAGCACAAAGGAAAGCAAGCAAAATGCAAATAATGAAGGAGGGAAAAAGGAAGCATGAAGGAACGAGGGAACACATGAACACAGGAAATTAGGGGAAAAAAGGTATAAAAGAAGAAAAGAAAGAATGAAGAATGGAAAGAAGAAAAGGAAAGATCAAAAAAGACACATGAAAGGAATGAAAAAAGAAAAGCAGCAAGATATCATGAAGAAATGTAAGATGAAAGGGTGGATGACTGAAGGAAAGAAGAGAGAGACAGAATTAACAGATAGAAGGAATACAAAAAGAAAAGAGGCAAAGAATGTCTGAAGAAATAAATGGTACAAAGAAGGATAGAAAGCTAGAAAAAAGGACTGATGGAATGACAGAAGAATAGACAGAGGGAAAGAAAGATTGAAAGACAGAATGGAATACGCATTAAAAAAAGATGGCGGGAAGAGGGAAAGAAAGAGGGAAAGAAAAAGGCATAAAAAGAAAGAAAGAAGATGAAAAGAGCGAATGAGAGAAATCGGTCGATACAGGTTAATATGTAGTTTTGGCCAAATTGCTGTAAAATCATGCTATAATATTTATCATTTTCTGAAACACTTCCCCATTTCCCATGACACTTTATAGGAAGGGTTGGGATTGCTCACTTTACTCAAGCATTTATTGCTATTTATTGGACAAAGTGGGGTATTTTATTTTTCTGCCAACTCCTTGGCCATCAATATAAATACTCTTACTCCGTATTCTAAAACTGTCATCGGGATCTAAAGGCTGCTGATGTGTAATTAAATTATTGCAGTTGATGCATCCTAAACTTGAAAATGTTCATTTTTTCTGATATTGACGTAGCTGTTAATCAAAGATTAAATTACTGAAGTATCTGATTTTATTAACTCAACCAGCCTTTCTACTCATCACCCCTTCCAGTGCATAAGTTCACACCACTAATTGCTATTAAATAAAATGGAGTAAATGCATGGGACAGTCTCCTGGGAGCACAAGACTCATCCCAATAGCCAACAATAACTTATAGCCACTGGAGTAACAACCAAACTTGGGTTCTGGGGTAGCATGCTACCCAACACAAAGTGCTTCAATTCCTCCCAGTAAGCTCTGTCCAAATCCAATTACAATGCAGTACAGTCTTTAAGATATCTCCCCATTTGATAGCAAAGGCTGGTCTCTCTTGGAAGAACCTTTTTAAATCCTTATCCCTCTATCAGTTCCCAGTGCTTTAATGTCACTTTCTTAATGGTATTAGATCGGACTGAATACTTTGACATGTAAGTTATTTATTTATTTTCATGTTGATAATGATTTCCTTTCAGAAGTTCAATACTTGATGCTTTACTGAACTTACAATCTGGTCATCACAAACATTTGAAAAATTGTTGTAATGATCATGTTTGATAAATTCATCCAAGTCAAGCTAAACTTTTTTAACAGGGATCTTAAATAAGGCTCTAAGTTTTCGTTTTTTTCTGATTTGTTCAGGTAAATACAGACAGAAAACAACGTGTTTCCTGTCTGTATTTATTTTAAAAACAGATAAATACTGACAATTGTGCTTCTTGTGAGTCACTCTCCATGCTGTCTTTTGTGAGTTCCAGGCCAACAGCTGAGCAGATAGACAGCATGAGGAGTTAAAAAACAAGATGAAAATACCTTAAATACAGGCTTATGTGAACATATATTTGTAGTATAATGCTAATATTTACCTGTAGGTGTAGTGTTTTGTTATATTTGACTGCTTAATTTGTGAAACGCAAAAGGTATCAAAGTTTGAATACATGTTTATCAGTTAAATAAATGTGGAAATATACTATTTTATGACTCCATTTATTCTTAAACACAAAATAAATATGGATGAATATCAATAAGATGACCTAAAAATAAATATGGATAAATACAGATTGAAATGTTAAAAAAATAAATACCATAAAACCGGGAGCCCTAATCTTAAAGTAGGGTGAACTAGTCATGGTTGTTCAAAGATGAAACCTCTTTGGACTCAAGAATGTGTTCCTTCCTATCAGCCATTTTGCAATATGGTGTGGTTTAAAATTGCCTGTCTAGCAACTGTACTGCAACAACCAGGCATTGAACTTGCGGCATTCTTGTGTTTAACAAAAATTGTGTTCATAGAGTGATCATATAGTGTTCTTGGAAAAATCAGCTCTTCCGTTTTAGGCTGAAGCCTACCAGACAGCACAGCTGCCTGGTTTGCTCAGTGGCGGCTCCTCCACTAAGGCGGAGCAGCGTCGCCCCACTGCTTTTTTGCAGTGAAACAAAGAGAAAAAAAATTATAATAACTTGCGTTATTATCATTTTATTTTCTCCTACTTCCATCCACAGCTTTGCGTGAGGGGGCGAGGGCAGGGGAGGAGTGGTAGCACCCTCCTAAAGTGCGCAGTGACTGATTGGACGGCCCTCTCGGGCCCCCAAAGCAGTCTTGCGCACTTTGTATGTTCTCCATGCAGGCTGCATTACAGCCTACATGGAGAACATGCCCAGGCCTCCAGTCAGCGTTTGATGGCCAAAACACGGCACTCAGACCAATCACAACGCTGCCTTAGCAGCATTGTGATTGGCTGATTGGGAGCCGGGGTGTGCTTCCTGTGGCCAATCGAGGGAAGGACTACGGAGGAGAGACGCGGCGAAAAAGCGGCAAAAAGGTAACTTTTTATTATTATTTTTTATAGCCGCTTCCCCCACGTCCTCCCCCCTCCGGCATCCTCCCGCCTCTCTCACGTGTCCTCCCCCCCCACCCCCAACCCCTCTACCTCCGGACCGTGCTGGCTGCCGCTGGGTTTGCTAAAGACATCTCGGGGATATTCAGAAAGTTGACTTAGGAATGCATCCCGCCCGTTGCTTACCATTGGCTTTGTGGTTTGTAACTCACATTTTCTGGCTTTCTCTTTGCTGGCTTTATTTGCTTTAGGCTGCCCAGCTTGAGTTCGTTCCTCCTGTTGCCCAAAGCTTGTTCACTATATTCTTCCACAAACTCGCTTTCTGTAAACAGGCCTTTAAATCCCTGCTATTATCTTGTCACATTTACTGTGCGTTCAAAGAGAGAGGACAAATATCAGACTGTCTCTTCCAGGGAGCTTGGTGTTTATTTTTCTTTCTCTGACTTCAAAAGTGGGAGAATTTATGTGGCAAACCTGCTGAGTGCCCAGGTAAGAAGAGATGGTGTAGGATTCTTTTTTCTAGCACACAGCAAAAATAAAACTGTGCTGATGTTTCAGAATATATCAGAATTAGTACAAATAAAGCACTTTTTTTTGTAATTCTAAAGTTTGGTGGCAGCAAATATTTGAATACGATCAAAACACATCAATACACTAGGTGATGACAAATGCACACATCATTTGTGTGCAGTAAAACTGTACTTCATGCAAATGTAATGGCAATTTAAATTGAAAATGTGTTGTCTGTAATGGCAGTGTGCTACCACACCATTCATGCTCCACACTACGCCACTCCGCTCCACTCTATGCCCTTCCATTCTATGCCACGCCACTCCATTCTACACAACTCCACTCCACTCTATGACATGCCACTCCACTCTAAGCCCATTCACTCTAAGACACTCTGCAACATGCAATGCATCTGGACTCCAATAAACTCCAATCTACGCCACTAATGACATGACACAACACAACACTACACTCTATGCTTTTCCACTCAACACCACTTACTCCACTCCACTCTACTCCAATCTACCCCACTCCACACCAATCTATCCCACCCCACTCCACTTCAGTCTGACCTACCCCACTCCACCCAGTCTACCCCACTCCACTCCAATCTACCCCACTCCAATCTACTCCATGCCATTCTAGCCCATCCCAATCTACCTCATACCACTCCAGTCTACCCCACTTCCATCTAGCCCACTCTAACATAATCTACCCCACTCCATTCCAATCTACTCAAATCCACCTCACTACGATCCAATCTATCCCACTCCTCTCCAGTCTACCCCAATCCACCCCACTCCACTCCAACCTACCCCACTCCACTCCAATCTCCTCCAATCTACCCCACTCCACTCAATCTAACCCAGTCAAGCCCACCGCACTCCAATCTAAACTGCTCCACCCCAACCTCTCACATTCCACTCAAATTCAAATCTACCCCACTCTGCTCCAATGTACCCCAGTCTACCCCACTCCTCTCCAAACTACCCGGCTTGTTTCTAACCCAATCCACCCTACTCCAATGTAACAGAATCCAACCCACTCCACTCCAATCTATCCCACTCCACTCCAATCTACCCCACTCCAATTTACCCCACTCCTTTCCCAGTTGCTCTACTTCCAACTCCACAACAATCTATCCAACTCTTCTCCACTCTAATCTACCCCACTCTAATCTACCCCACCACACCACAATTTACCACACTCCATCCACCCAATCTACCCAACTCCACTCCAATCTACCCCCACTATACTCTACCACACTCCACTCCACTCTACCTAAATCTAACTCACTCCACTTCACTCCAGTCTACCCCAACTCCACTCCAATCTACCCCACTCCATTCCAATCTAACCCACTCCACCCCAATCCACCCGCCTCAAATCTACCCCACCCCACTCCACCCCAATCTATTCTGCTCCAATCGACCCCATCTACTCCACTCAAATCTACCCCACTACAATTTACCCCACTCTACCCCAATCTATCCTACTTCACCCCACCCCACCGCAAACTACCCCACCCCAGTCTATCCAACTCCAATCTACCCCACTCCACTCCAATCTACCTCACTCTAAACTACCCCACTCCAATCATCCCTCTTCAATCAACCCCCTCCAACCTGCTCCACTCCAATCTACCCTACTCCACCCCAATCTACCCCAATCCACTGCACTCCACTCTTCTCCAATCTTTCCCACTCCAGTCCAATTTACCCAAATGCACCCCACTCCATTCTACCCCAATCTACCCCACTCCACTACAATCTACCCCAATCCACCCCAATCTATGCCACCCCACCCCGTCTACCCCAATTCAATCTACCCACTCCCCCACTCTAATCTACCCCACTCCAATCTACCCCAATCTACTCCACTCCAATCTACTCCACTTAAGTCTTCCTCACTCTACCCCAATCTACCCCACTCTAACCCAATCTACCCCACTCCACCCCATTCCAATCTACTCCACTCCCCAATCTACCCCACTCCACCCAAATCCAGCCCACTCCACCCCGCTCCAATCTACCTCACCCCACTCCACCCCAATCTACCCTATTCCAAACTACCCTACTCCAGTCTACCCCTCCTGAATCTACCCCACCCCAATCTGCCCCAACCCAATCTACCCCGTCTGCTGCACTCCAATCTACTGGACCCCACTCTACCCCACTTGACCCCACTCCAATTCACCCCTCCCCCCACAGCCATCTACCCCATCCCACTCTACCCCTCTCCACTCCAATCCACCCCACTTCTCTACAATATACCCCACTCCAAACTACCCCATTCAATCATCCCTCTTCCATCTACCTCACTCCAGTCTACCCCACTCCAATCTAGCTCACTCCATTCCAATCTATCCTGCTCTAATCCACCTTATCTACCTTCTCCACCCTAATCTATCCCACTCTACTCCAATCTACCCCACTCCACTCTTCCCTAATCTATCGCACTCCACTCCAATCTCAAATCAATTCCAATCTATCCAACTCCACCCTACTCCAATCTACCACACTCCACTCTATCCTAGTCTACCCCACTCCAATCTACCCAATCTACCTCACTCCACTCTAACCCACTCTACCACACTCCATTCTACTCTACTCAATCTACCTCACTCCACACTACCTCATGCCACTCAAATCTATCCCACTCCAGTCCGATCTAACTCACTCCATCCCAATCCACCCCACTCCACTCCAATCTACCCTACCCTTCTCCACCCTAAACTAGCCTACTCCAATCTACCACATCCAAGCCGCCCCACTCCAATCTATCCCAATCTACTTCACTCCACTCCAATCTGCCCCACCTAGTCCAATCTAAGCCACTCCAATTTACCCCACCCTATCCCAATCTACCCCACACCACTCTATCCAACCCCACTCCAACCTACTCCAATCCACTCCAATCTACCACACACCACTCCACCACAAACTACCCTACTCCGATCTACCCCATCTAAATCACCCCACTCCAAACTATCTCAATCTACTCCACTCCAATCCACTCCACTCCAATCTACCCCACCCTAGCCCAATCTACCCCACTCCAATTCACCCCACAGCAATCTACCCCACCCCCCTCTACCCTACTCCAACTCACTCCATTCCAATCTACCCCATTCCAAACTACTCCATTCCAATCATCCCTCTTCAATCTACCTCACTCCAGTCTACCCCACTCCATTGTAATCTACACTACTCTAATCCATCCAATCTACCCCACTCCACTCTAATCTGCCCCACTCCACTCCAATCTACGCCACTCCACTCTTTCCTAATCTATCTAACTCCACTCCAACTCAACTCTATTCCAATCTATCCAACTTCACTCCACTCCAATCTACCCCACTCCACTATACCCCAATCTATCCCACTCTAATCCATCCAATCTACCCCAATCCACTCTACCCCGCTCTATCTCACTACAATCTACTGTACTCAATCTACCTCACTCCATTTCACTCCACACTACCACATGCCACTCAAATCTACCCCACTCCAGTCCAATCTAACCCACTCCATCCCAATCCATCCCACTCCAGTCTACCCTACCCCACTCCACCCCAAACTACCCTACTCCTCAACCCCATCCAAGCCGCCCCACTCCAATCTACCCCACTCCAATCTATCCCAATCTACTCCACTCCAATCTACCCCACCCTAGCCCAATCTACCCCACTCCAATCTACCCCACCCCATCCCAATCTACCCCACACCACTCTATCCAACTCTTCTCCAACCTCCTCCACTCCAATCTACCCCAATCCACTCCAATCTACGCCAATATACCCCACTCCAAACTACCCCACTCCTATTGATCTCACTGCAATCTACCCACTCCACTCCAATCTACCCTACCATAATCCATCAAATCTATTCCATTCTAATCTACCCCGCTCCACTCTTTCCCACCCCACCCTAATCTACTCTACTCCACTCCAATCTAGTCCTCTGCACTCCAATGTACCCCACTCCAATCTATCCCACTTCACTTCGATCTACCCCAATCCACTGCATTCCACTCTTCCCCAATCAACCCCACTCCACTCCAATCTACCCCAATATATCCTCTCCAATCTACCCCACTCCACCCTAATCTACTCCACCCCACCTACCCCAATTCAATCTACCCCACTCTTCCACTCCAATCTATCTTACTCCAATCTACTCCACTCCATTCTACTCCACTCCATTCCAATCTACACCCACTCTACGGCATTCTACCCCACTCCAACCTACCCCACCCTTACCAATCTACCCCACACCACTCCAATCTACACCACTCCCCCAATCTACCCTACTCCACTTCACTCCAATCTACCCCACTCCTATCTACTTCACTCCACTCCAATCTGTCCAACTCTAATCCAGTCTACCCCACTCCACTCCAATCTACCCCAAGGAGTCCCACAGGGTTCTGCCCTTAGCCCAATGCTTTTTAATATATATGTCTGCCCTCTCGCGAACCTAGTGGAAAGCTTTGGCCTCACTCTCTTTTCTTATGCAGACGATACCCAGATTCTTTTTTCACTATCATCTGCACAGGATGCCTCCTCGGAAGATCTCCTCTCATTCTTCGGCCATGTCTCCACCTGGATACATTCAAACTCCCTAAAGCTGAATGCTGAAAAGACCGAGGTAATGGTATTAGGTAAGAATCCCCAGCTCTGGGGGCCCCAACACTGGCCCTCCTCACTTGGTACTCCTCCTGTACCCACTCCCCTGTTGAAGAACCTTGGTTTCTGGTTAGACTCTAATCTCTCTATGAAGCCCCAAGTAAACTAGGTCGCCTCCTCATGCTTTCCCACCATGAGATGGCTTAAAATGATCCTGTGGATACTTCCCATCTAAGCCCAGAGAACTGTCATACAGGCCAAGATTGTGTCCAGGCTGGACTACGGAAACATCTTATATCTGGGAGCAGATAAGACCATGATCAGACACCTTCAGGTGGTTCAAATTTCTGCTGCCAGACTGCTGTTTCGGCTCCCTAAACACTCCTCCGTGTCCCACCTTCTTCCTGATCTCCACTGGCTTAAAGTGGACAAGCGCATTCAGTTTAAGGCACTGTGCTATATGTATAAAATCCACTCGCGCTCAGTACCTGAAAAACCTCATCACTCCCTACATTCCTTAACGCACTCTGCGCTCCAGCACTCACTTGCTTTTCACAGTTCCTAGAGTCAACCGAGCCCGGATGGGTGGCTGCTCCTTCGCGGTATGTGGTCCCAGATTGTGGAACTTTCTCCCGTAATCTATTCAACGTTGCTCTTCCTTACTTGCCTTCCGCAGAAAGTAAAAAACGTGGCTATTCCAATCCTCTTCTCCATGCTGACATGCTTGAAACTTAGACTACCCTTTTACCACCCCTGAAATTGGTTAGTCTTCCGCAAGCGCTGGGAAACCCTATGGGCAGCTATGTGCTATACAAAATCGCAATAATAATAATATATCCCACTCCACTTTACCCCCAGTCTACCCTACTCCTATCTACCTCACTCTAATCTACCCCAATCCACTCCACTCCAATCTAACCCACTCCACCCCAATCTACCTCAATTCAATCTATACCACTCCAATCTACCATGTTAATCTACACAACTCCCCCACTCCAATCTACCTCACTCCACCCCACTCCAATCAACCCCTATCCATCCACCCCAGTCCATTCTACTCCCCTCTTCCCCTACTCCACTCTACGCTAATCCACTCCACTCTGCCCCAATCTGCCCCATTCCACTCTACCCCACTGCACCCCACTCCAATCTACCCCACCCCACTCCACGCCACAAACATTTAGCCATGCTGAACAGGAGCCACACTGGTGTACTACATGGCTAAAACACATTGCCAAAGCCAATAGCTCTTGGATAGCCGAGACTTATTTGCTTTGCCAATGCTTGTTAGGTTTTTTAGTCATACCGTAAATAGTGTCATTTTATCTTAGCCATATTATTAGTTGTCGTTTTAGTGTGCATTCGCTAATTTGTGTTCTGTTGTATATATTCAATAGCACAACACTTTTTCCTGTGCTTCCATGTAGATCAGAAGCATTAAGTGTTAGTGAATAACTGTTTGAATAGTCTGCTGAAATTGTAAGCTTTCTTTCTAAATAAAGTTATTTATTTTCGAAAGTTTTGGTTCTATTCTGTCCCAATACCCATATGTGTTACTATGGTAACAGAGTTACATAGTAATACTACAAAATGAGCTGTATAATGTGTCTTTCATTGCATAAAATATGCTGTGCAATTCGCCTTTTCACTACCGCATAATTCCTTCATAATTCAGTCAACCTTGCTGCATAATTTAGACCAGCATGACCACACAATTCCAGTGTCCCTCCATGTGACTCACGTCTGAGGTGGAAGCGAGAGGTGTGGGAAGTTTCACCAGATCCCAAGTATTGCTTTACCCACACTTCAGAGTTTCCTGCCTGTTAGACTTGGCATCTTTTGGCGTGTTTGCCCTGACTTTTTGCTTTCTGACCTCCCGGTTTTGACTCTGTTTTTGCTGGTGTAATGATTCTGCGCACTTTCCTCACTGCGGTCCAGTGGGAAAGTGCAAGTGCTCCTGTATAAAATGTGTTATGGATTGGTGTTTCCATGATTGGCCTATTTGGTTTATGTGTCAGTCCCTTGTAAAGTGCACTGCGAGTGCCAGGGCCTATAGACCAAATGCTGTTGGTGGGCTGCAGCACTGGATTGTGCCACCCACGCAAACAGCCCGTAAAGTGTAACTCGGGCCTGCCATCGCAGAGCCTGTGCGCAGCTGGGCCTGCCATGTCGACTTGGCAAGTGCACACACTTGCAAGTCCCTAAACCTTCCCTTTTCTACATGTTAGTCACCCCTAAGGTAGGCCCAAGGTACCCCTGTGGGCAAGGTGCGTTGTATGCGAAAGGTAGGACATGCCCGGGTGTGTGTGGCATGTCCTGATAGTGAATGACAGCCTAGTTCGTTTTTCACCATTGCAAGGCTACCTGTTCCCCATAGGCCAGAACGGGCAGTTTTGATTATTACAGCTTATAATCCTAACTGACCCCGGGAACATGGTAGAAATTCGAGTTTAGTATGCCTGGACTCAGAATGATAAAATGCATCTTTTAGTGAAGTTGGTTTTAACATTCTGTGTTTGAAAATACCACTTTTAGAAAGTGGGTATTTTCTTGTCTAACCATCCAAGCCTGCCTCTGCGAGGTTGTGTATTCCTTGTCTGGAGTGTGAGTGACAGGGGCTGGGGGATGCCAGGAGACAGGGTGAGTCAGCACAGGGCTGAATAGCAAGATCTACATGTAGATGGGTGGGAGGGTCGCACCTGGGCCCTGAATAGGACAGTGCCTTCCCTCCACAATGCTGGCTCCACCTCCTGTGGTGCGTCTGATGTCCCTGGCCTACTCTCTGAAAGAAGGGACGGAGACTTGTCAACAAAGTGCTCCAGAACTGGTTTGGACTAGGCAAAGGCCTCTCTGCCTTCAGAGAACAAAGGAATTTGGGATATAAATATTGGGGCCCTGACCCCATGAATTTAGATCTCGCTGGAACCAAGGAACCTGTCAAGAAGAAGAGCTGGAGAGCTGCTAGGAGGAGTACTGCCCCTTTGCTGAGTGACTGCTTTGTTGGGTTGGCCTGCAGTTGCTGCTTCTGTCTTGGGCAGTGAAAGGACTAAACTTTCTACAAACTTGTGCTGAGTATCTCCAAGGGCCTGAAACCGAGCAGGCCTCCTGTTAAGAAGTCTCAGGGACTGCAAAGACTTCACAAGCCTCTGGGTACTGCTTCTGGAACGCTGTTTCAGTTGCCACAGAGGAGGGGAACTGCAACCGACTCCGTCAACCGAATCCATCCCTGACCGGTGACCTGTTTGCACCGCAGACCGCATCGCCCCGCTTCGCATCGCAACCCTGGTCTCACCGTAGGCGACGTCCGACGCCGTCACCATCGAGCCGCTGCTTGCACCGTGACCTGTGGGCACCGCAGTTCGCATCGCTTCACTGTACCGGCCGGACCAGACCGACGCTGTTGCTGCATCTGGCTCAACCATCGTGACCGCATCGCAGTTGGGGCACCGCTCACACGCTTCACGACGCACCGCTCCGACTCGCACCGCTGTCCGACGCCAGCTCCCGCACTCCGGCTTAGTCGCCTGCATCACAACCTGTCAGCACCGCATCGTACACCGTCTCGCCCTGCACCGCACGCCTTGGACTCACCGACTCCGTCTGCACGACGCTCATCGAGCCGCTGCCTGCACCACATCGAGGGACACCGCACCTTGCATCGCTCCGTCTTGCACCGCAACCGCGACGAACGCCGACCGGCTCGTACACTCCGTACCAGCCACAACGAGAAAGGTACTGTGACCGAGTTTGTTCACGACTCTGCTGGCCCGTAGCGACGCGGTCGGCTGGAACTATTAGACTCTGTGTATTTCAGCATCGCGGTAGACCCAGACGGGGCTACCGACTCGCACGAACTTTGCTTTTGTGTTATTCCTGCAAAGAAGAAGTTACCTTATCAAGCATTCATTTTCAAAGTATCGTATTGTGGATTTTTGTCGTAATTGGTCTTGTCTTGAGTATATAAAAATATTGGTTATTTTTCTAAACTGGTGTGGTGTCCTTTTGTAGTGCTTACACTGTATTACTGTTGGTTATGTGCAAATGCTTTACACACTGCCTCTGAATTAAGCCTGACTGCTCGTGCCAAGCTACCACGAGGGTGAGCAGGGGTTACTTCACGAGTGTAACACCCTTACCCTGACTAGGAAGAAGGGTCCCTACTTGGACAGAGGTGCAAGCCCTGGCCAACTAGAGACCCCCATTTCTAACATTGGTTGTCAGCGGTGAGGATAGGACTTGTGTTTGCACTTGACTTACAGTGATTGGTGTGCACTACTACCATATCGCAGACCATTACGTACCACATACTGGTTCTTTTTCTTTTGACCTATTTTTGATCTTGCCAGTTTCAACTCACTACTTTTGTCATGCCTGAATCAATTGCATCATCCGTTGCATCTCTGGAAGTTATCTTTGAGGAGGATAGGTTGGAATCCTACGCCGTAAAGGAGCTACGAGCGATTTGTAAAAACCTGAAAGTCCAAATTAAAGGCCTCACAAGGAAGGAGGAGCTACAGAAGGCGCTGAGGGCCTGGGTAGCAGCCAGACATGCCAATGGGCAGCCTGGTGATCTCAGTGAGGAGGTGGAGGAGCCTATTTCCAGGGTGGATGTGCTTTTGGGTAGGGGGAACCCGCCAGGTCAGGCAGCAGCAGTCTGTCCCCAGAGGAGCTGGAGGACAGGCGGGAGGCAAGGCAGTTTGAGCTGCAGAAGCTCAGGCTGGAGAGTGAGCGGGAGGAGAAGAGATTGGCCATAGAGGAGAGGAAGATGCTCTTAGAGCATGAGAGAGAACTGAAGGAGCTAGAACTTAGGAGTAAGTCAGGCTCAGATGGTGGCAGCAATTCGTCCAGAAAGGCAGACAGGATTGTGCACATTCCCAAGAACGTAGGCAAGGAGTTCAAGAAGGGGGATGACATACAAAGGTGGTTTCAGGGTTATGAGGCAGCCATACACATGAATGGGGTCCCTGAGGAGAATTGGGGAGCAGGATTGTGGCCACTTTTCCCGGAAGAAGCAAGGGATGCTCTGATAGCTTTGGGTAAGGGGTATCACCTCACCTATGCTGACATGAAGGATGCCCTTCTCACGAAGTATGGTCTTACTCCTGAAAAGTACAGGGATCAGTTCAGGTCCAGTAAGAAGTCTGATGCCAACACTTGGTTGGCATGTGTGGATGTGTTCTGCAGGTCGCTGGATGGTTGGGTGAAGGGCAGTAGTTTAACAGATTTTCAGGGGCTCTACAACTTGATTGCATGGGAGCACTTGTCTAGTCTATGTTTTGCAGATCTGCGCCAGCACCTAGTGGATAGTAAGCTAACTGACCCCAGGAAGCTTGCTATGGAAGCGGACCGCTGGGTGAGTACCAGGGTCCACAAGAAAGCGTTTGGGGGAGACTCAGCCAAAGGTGGGCAGGGTCCCCAGCAGAAAAGTGGGGGGACAATGGTAAAGCACAGGAGTTCTCTAAAGGGCCCCAAACTAGTACCCAGGGTAAAGGTTCCCAGCCCCCCGGTGATAAGAAGAAAGGGGTCTCTACAGGGAAGCCTGTTGAGACCGGCCCCCGCAAGTGTTATGCATGTGACCAGGTAGGTCACTTTAAGGGGGACCCCAAGTGCCCGAAGGGGACACAGCCACCCACCGGTGGACAGTCCAAAGTGTTGGCTAGTGTAGCGCTTGGGGAGGAGGGGTGCCCACAGGAGGGTGGGGATCCCGCAGAAATGACCCTTGTCTCACTAGGGGACAGTGAGATGGTCCCAGGAAACCAGGTGCCCCCTAACACAAAGAAATATAGCACCTGGGTGACCATTAATGGGAACAGGGTAGAGGCTCTCAGAGATACTGGAGCCAGTGTGACCTCAGTCCGGTGTCACCTGGTGTCTGAGAAGCAAGTAGTCCCAGGAGCATTCCACCAAGTAGTTGCTGTCGACAACTCTGAGCGCCAGTGTATGGTGGCGCAGGTTCCCTTTGAATGGGGGGGTCTCAGGTCCCTTGAGGGTGGTTGTGAGCCCTACCATGCCTGTAGATTGTCTGCTAGGAAACGACCTGGAGCAGTCCTTATGGAAGGAGGTTGAGCTCAGGTCTCACTTGGAGATGCTTGCGTTGCCAGAGTGGGCATGCGTGTCTACTCGGTCAATGGCGGCCAGAAAGGGTGATCAAGAGGACTTGGAGCCTGGAACAGTGGCCCAAGTCCCTGCCAAGAGAAAGGGCAGGGGGCGCGGGAAACCGGCCCCCGAAGTTCCCACGGACCGGGAGGAGGCGGACCTCGAGGGGACGCCCGGTGCCTACAGGGGAGCAGGTAGCCGAACTGGGAGACATCTCTGAGCTGACCCATTGGCAGCAAGAAGGGGGTCCCACCAGGGAGGAGTTCTGCAGGGAGCAGAGCGAGTGCCCTACTCTGGAGGGTCTGCGGCGGCAGGCTGCAGACCAGGCAGCTGGTAATCAGTCCGGGTCACATCTGATCTACTGGGAGAGTGGTCTCCTATACAGTGAGCCTAAGGTTGCTGAGCCTGGGTCAGCCCGTGTGCTGGTGGTACCCCAGCGCTTCAGGACCTTCCTACTGGGTCTGGCTCATGACGTGCCTTTGGCAGGACATTTGGGGCAGGACAAGACCTTTGACAGGCTTGTCACCCACTTCTTTTGGCCCCAAATGCGAAGGCAGTCAGATGCACACTGTAGGTCTTGCCAAACTTGCCAGGCAAGTGGTAAGAGTGGGAGGAAGGTCAAAGCTCCTCTCCAATATTTTCCTGTTGTTGGAACACCCTTTGAAAGGGTAGGGATGGATATTGTGGGGCCACTGGATCCCAAGACAGCCATGGGCAACAGGTACATCCTGGTCTTGGTGGACCATGCCACCCGGTACCCGGAGGCAATCCCTCTCAGGACTACGACGGCGCCAGTGGTGGGCCGGGCGTTAATGGGGATCTTTTCCCGTGTGGGATTCCCCAGAGAGGTGGTTTCTGATAGGGGGACCAATTTCATATCCAAGTATATGACATCCCTGTGGAAGGAGTGTGGTGTAACCTACAAGTTCACCACTCCTTACCACCCACAAGGAAACGGTCTGGTGGAGAGATTCAACCAGACCTTGAAAGGCATGATCAAGGGTCTAACAGAACCCATGAGGCGTAAGTGGGACGTCCTCTTGCCATGCCTACTCTTTGCATACAGGGAGGTGCCTCAGAAGTCTCTTGGGTACAGCCCCTTTGAGCTCCTGTATGGCCACCCTGTCAGAGGACCTCTGAGTTTGGTAAGGAAGGCTGGGAGGCAGCTCCCAGGAAAACTCCCCAGGATGTATTTAGCTACATGCTGGCCTTTAGAAACCAAACTGCCCGCTTTAGGAAACTCGCTCAGGCGAACCTAGAAGCAAGCCAGGAAGAAATGAAGAGATGGTATGACCAGAATGCCACTCTGGTCGAATTTCAACCTGGGCAAAAAGTGTGGGTCATGGCCCCAGTGGCACCTTGTGCCTTGCAGGACAAGTGGACTGGGCCATATGAGGTGGTGGAGCGCAAAAGTGACGTCACGTACCTGGTGGATTTGCAGGCTCCAAGGAACCCTTTGATGGACCTTCACGTGAACCGCCTCAAGCCCCACTTCGAGAGGTCCGAAGTGAGTATGCTCTTGGCGACAGATGATGGGGTGGAAGAGGAGAGTGAGCCTCTCCCTGACCTCCTGTCTACCAAGGAGCATGATGGGTCAGTAGAGGGTGTGATCCTCTCCCCTACTCTGACTCAGGAGCAGCAGGGGGACTGTCGCCAGTTGTTGGGACAGTTCGCCCCACTGTTCTCTCTGACCCCCGGTGTTACTCACTGGTGTACCCATGACGTGGACACTGGTGACAGCCCTCCTGTGAAGCACAAGATTTACAGGTTGACTGACCGGGTCAGAGCCAGCATCAAGGAGGAGGTCTCTAAGATGTTGGCGTTAGGGGTGATTGAGCCCTCCCACAGTCCTTGGGCCAGCCCAGTGGTCTTGGTCCCAAAGGCTGCGGCGCCCGGTGCCACTCCAGAACTCCGGTTTTGTGTGGACTACCGTGGGCTCAATGCCGTCACCAGGACTGACGCGCACCCCATCCCCAGAGCTGATGAGCTCATTGATCGGTTGGGAGCTGCCCGGTTCCTCAGCACGTTTGATTTGACGTCTGGGTACTGGCAGATTGCCTTAACCGATGGGGCCAAGGAGAGATCAGCATTCTCAACCCCAGAAGGTAATTACCAATTCCGGGTGATGCCCTTTGGGTTGAAGAATGCCCCAGCCACCTTTCAGAGGTTGGTCAATCAGGTGTTGGCTGGGCTGGAGGATTTCAGTGCCGCCTACCTGGATGACATTGCTGTGTTCAGTTCCAGCTGGGAAGAACATTTACAGCACCTTGAGAAAGTGTTGAGGGCTCTGCAAGGTGCAGGCCTCACGATCAAGGCCAGTAAGTGCCAGATCGGGCAGGGTTCTGTGGTGTACTTGGGACACCAGGTAGGAAGCGGCCAGGTGGCGCCCCTACAACCCAAGATTGACACCATTCTGGCTTGGGAACCCCCCAAGACCCAGACAGAGGTGAGAGCCTTCTTAGGTCTCAACGCTTACTATAGGAGATTTGTTAAGGGCTATGGCACCATCGTTGCCCCCTTAACAGAGCTGACCTCTAAGAGGCAGCCCAGGAAAGTGATCTGGACTGAGTCCTGCCAGAAAGCTTTTGATGCCCTGAAGGCAGCCATGTGCACGGCGCCCGTGCTCAAGGCACCTGACTTCTCCAAGGAATTCGTCGTGCAGACTGACGCTTCAGAGCATGGTGTGGGAGCGGTGCTCTCACAACTGAACGAAGAGGGCCTGGATCAGCCTGTAGTCTTCCTTAGCAGGAGACTACTTCCCAGGGAACAGAGGTGGAGTGCCATAGAAAGGAAGCTTTTGCTGTGGTCTGGGCACTGAAGAAGTTGAGACCATACCTGTTTGGGACTCACTTCCGGGTTCAGACAGACCACAGGCCCCTCAGATGGTTGATGCAGATGAGGGGTGAGAATCCAAAACTGCTGAGGTGGTCCATCTCCCTACAGGGAATGGACTTTACGGTGGAACACCGTCCTGGTACAGAACACGCCAACGCAGATGGTCTGTCCAGGTTCTTCCGCCTTAGTGAAGAGAACTCCAATGGGGTTGGGTAGTTCTCCCTACTTTCAGCTGGAGGGGACATGTGTTAGACTTGGCATCTTTTGGCGTGTTTCCCCTGACTTTTTGCTTTCTGACCTCCCGGTTTTGACTCTGTTTTTGCTGGTGTAATGATTCTGCGCACTTTCCTCACTGCGGTCCAGTGGGAAAGTGCAAGTGCTCCTGTATAAAATGTGTTATGGATTGGTGTTTCCATGATTGGCCTATTTGGTTTATGTGTCAGTCCCTTGTAAAGTGCACTGCGAGTGCCAGGGCCTATAGACCAAATGCTGTTGGTGGGCTGCAGCACTGGATTGTGCCACCCACGCAAACAGCCCGTAAAGTGTAACTCGGGCCTGCCATCGCAGAGCCTGTGCGCAGCCTGGGGCTGCCATGTCGACTTGGCAAGTGCACACACTTGCAAGTCCCTAAACCTTCCCTTTTCTACATGTTAGTCACCCCTAAGGTAGGCCCAAGGTACCCCTGTGGGCAAGGTGCGTTATATGCGAAAGGTAGGACATGCCCGGGTGTGTGTGGCATGTCCTGATAGTGAATGACAGCCTAGTTCGTTTTTCACTATTGCATGGCTACCTGTTCCCCATAGGCCAGAACGGGCAGTTTTGATTATTACAGCTTATAATCCTAACTGACCCCGGGAACATGGTAGAAATTCGAGTTTAGTATGCCTGGACTCAGAATGATAAAATGCATCTTTTAGTGAAGTTGGTTTTAACATTCTGTGTTTGAAAATACCACTTTTAGAAAGTGGGTATTTTCTTGTCTAACCATCCAAGCCTGCCTCTGCGAGGTTGTGTATTCCTTGTCTGGAGTGTGAGTGACAGGGGCTGGGGGATGCCAGTAGACAGGGTGAGTCAGCACAGGGCTGAATAGCAAGATCTACATGTAGATGGGTGGGAGGGGTCGCACCTGGGCCCTGAATAGGACAGTGCCTTCCCTCCACAATGCTGGCTCCACCTCCTGTGGTGCGTCTGATGTCCCTGGCCTACTCTCTGAAAGAAGGGACGGAGACTTGTCAACAAAGTGCTCCAGAACTGGTTTGGACTAGGCAAAGGCCTCTCTGCCTTCAGAGAACAAAGGAATTTGGGATATAAATATTGGGGCCCTGACCCCATGAATTTAGATCTCGCTGGAACCAAGGAACCTGTCAAGAAGAAGAGCTGGAGAGCTGCTAGGAGGAGTACTGCCCCTTTGCTGAGTGACTGCTTTGTTGGGTTGGCCTGCAGTTGCTGCTTCTGTCTTGGGCAGTGAAAGGACTAAACTTTCTACAAACTTGTGCTGAGTATCTCCAAGGGCCTGAAATCGAGCAGGCCTCCTGTTAAGAAGTCTCAGGGACTGCAAAGACTTCACAAGCCTCTGGGTACCGCTTCTGGAACGCTGTTTCAGTTGCCACAGAGGAGGGGAACTGCAACCGACTCCGTCAACCGAATCCATCCCTGACCGGTGACCTGTTTGCACCGCAGACCGCATCGCCCCGCTTCGCATCGCAACCCTGGTCTCACCGTAGGCGACGTCCGATGCCGTCAACATCGAGCCGCTGCTTGCACCGTGACCTGTGGGCACCACAGTTCGCATCGCATCGCTTCACTGTACCGGCCGGACCAGACCGACGCTGTTGCTGCATCTGGCTCAACCATCGTGACCGCATCGCAGTTGGGGCACCGCTCACACGCTTCGCGACGCACCGCTCCGACTCGCACCGCTGTCCGACGCCAGCTCCCGCACTCCGGCTTAGTCGCCTGCATCACAACCTGTCAGCACCGCATCGTACACCGTCTTGCCCTGCACCACACGCCTTGGACTCACCGACTCCGTCTGCACGACGCTCATCGAGCCGCTGCCTGCACCGCATCGAGGGACACCGCACCTTGCATCGCTCCGTCTTGCATCGCTCCGTCTTGCACCGCAACCGCGACGAACGCCGACCGGCTCGTACACTCCGTACCAGCCACAACGAGAAAGGTACTGTGACCGAGTTTGTTCACGACTCTGCTGGCCCGTAGCGACGCGGTCGGCTGGAACTATTAGACTCTGTGTATTTCAGCATCGCGGTAGACCCGGACGGGGCTACCGACTCGCATGAACTTTGCTTTTGTGTTATTCCTGCAAAGAAGAAGTTACCTTATCAAGCATTCATTTTCAAAGTATCGTATTGTGGATTTTTGTCGTAATTGGTCTTGTCTTGAGTATATAAAAATATTGGTTATTTTTCTAAACTGGTGTGGTGTCCTTTGTAGTGCTTACACTGTATTACTGTTGGTTATGTGCAAATGCTTTACACACTGCCTCTGAATTAAGCTTGACTGCTCGTGCCAAGCTACCACGAGGGTGAGCAGGGGTTACTTCACGAGTGTAACACCCTTACCCTGACTAGGAAGAAGGGTCCCTACTTGGACAGAGGTGCAAGCCCTGGCCAACTAGAGACCCCCATTTCTAACACTGCCTTTCCTGCTTCTAATGTAGTGGTGTCGTTTTTCCAAACAAACTCTGAATACTTTCGCGTGAGTGCTAGGTGGAGCTGAAAGTGGATTTGCAGCCTTTTCATAAGTTAATTTAGAAACATTTTTCCTCACGACTTTGAAGTGCATGGATGCTGTCAATCTTTTTTCTCTAAATAACTGAAAGGGGCGTGAAAGTTCTGATTTTAAAGTGACAACCCACATGCAGAAACTTCATAGAATTCTAGTTCTAGTAAACAAATCATTGTATTTGTGTGAATCATGGACAAGGGCGCAACTAGACCTAAACTTCGGGGGGGGGGGGTCAGTTTGTTTTTGCGCCCCTCCCCCATTTCCTCCTTCTCCGTGAATTCCCTCACTACCACTCACCAACAATCCACCTCATCTCTCTAAAGCACCTTTCTGGCAAACATTTCATTTTTTTATAGCGCTACTCATAGTTTACTCACAGATTTGTGATCTGCATGCTACACGTTCTTTGTAGCAGGCACATTAACCCTCTGCGCTGTGTGGGTGGCAGGAATGCCCATGTGAGTGCACGGTGAGCGTCGCAACAGTGTGAGAGTAGGGTAAGAGGAGTGACTGCAGGGTGAGTGTGGTGACCATATGATTTTGGGTGCGGGTGTAAGTGCAGAGTGGGAGGAATGAATGCATGGGAAGTGATGGGCTTGCTTGAGTGAGATTGCAGATTGAGCAGTGAGAGGGACAGGTGAGTGAAGTGTCACATGAGTGCAGGGTGAGTAGTGTGCTCTTGTGACAGCAGGGTGACGTACAGGGTGAACAGCACAAGTGCATTGTAAGCGCAGAGTGATCACTGTGAGTGCAGGGTGAGCGGGTGAATGGTGTGAGTGCATGGTGATCAGTGTGAGTGCATTGCGATCACTGTGAGTGCAGGGTGCGCTTGAAAGTGAAGGGCGAGAACGAGGAATGAGTTGTCTGATTGCAGGGTGCATTCCCAGACACTTGAAGTAACTCAGCATGTTATTTACAGTAGCGTAGGGTTTCAGATATAAGTTAAACTATTGCTATTATTGAATTATTCAGGGATCGATGTGCGGATCCTGCAACAAACTTTCAGTCTTATGATTAGGGTTGCCAGCTTATTATTTTGATGTCTCAGACGGTGCAAAAATAAACAGTCACCTGAAGCCGTATTTTCAGCACTTACGTGTGCATACTTCGAGCAGCAAATATAAATAGAAAGCAATTTTAATTGTGTTCTAGGGCTGCCTGAATGATCCATGACTGATAAAGGGAACAAAGAGAGAAAAGTCACATTACAAATGAATACATATCATGTTATTTATAACCCTATTTAGTGTCGACAAGGCCTTTGCAGGCTCTTTAAACAACACATGGCTGAAAGTTTTCTTTTGGCAACTCTACTTCATATTCCTTTTCATGAAATGCATTCTCACACTACGGCAGTAAATGTAAAATACAAATGTAAATATGCAAATGGTCTTTAAAGACCTGTGAAAAACTCAGGCGTGCTGGAGATAAGACTCCAGACACTGCCCAGCCCACAGCAGCCCGGGCTGAGACACGACGGGGGGGGGGGGGGCTGGAGCCCTTTTAGCCCAATGGGCGTTGCACGCCTGATCATGGATTACTTGCATGAGAAAGAAGTGCGTGTGGGTGCGTGTGCGTATGTGTGTGTGTACGGGGGTGCATGTGTGTTCATGATTGCCAGCAAAGGAACCTACTGCTATTCAAGGGTATGGGAGTAAGCAGCGGTTAGAAGCCAGGCATCTACTTGATATAATACAAGGGCCTTTGAGCACATGCATGGGCGCGTTCTGGTGGTTTGTGACTTTCTGTTGTATGGGTTCTGACAGAATGCAGAACGTCTTGATCTCCAAAAAGGCGTTGGATGATGGAGTGAGTTGTAGGGACAGAAGCAGGAACTGGAGGTGAGTTTACAGGAATGACCCCTTGGTGGAGGAATGCACAACCTTACTCCACCTCTCGCGATGGCTCTTCCTCGAGCAGCCAGGCATTTCTCAGATGCGTGAGATGTGAGGGAAGGACCGCCATGAGTCAGCTCTGACCAGAACTATCCCCAGTTAATAGAAAGGCAAAGGAATGTGTTTTCTCGCACTGTCTTGGTTACAAGACTTGATTTCACTGTATGCTGACAAGCATTACTTTCAAAAAGAGACAGGACTAGTCTCAGGCAAAATTTTGATTACTCAGGCATAATTTTGGCAATTTTGTGTTATGCTTGTTACGTAAAATTACTGAAATGACACTGTAATTACGCTTCGTTTGCGTCAAAAATTTAGCAAGAGCACACGGAAATAAAGCAAATGACTAGCAGTCGCTGTTTGCAGTTGTGTTTCTTGTACTGGTTTTTTTGCAAAATGTATTCTCGCATCAAAAATGGATGTGAGGACGGATTTAGCACTAAAATATAACACCAAATTACAGCTTTGCATTTCACATAATTATGCATAATTTTATGAAATTTACCCACTATTTCTTGTAATTTACGAAAAAGCAAATGAAGCTTATTTCAGACAGCGCGGCTCCTCCGCTAAAGCTGAGAATCGTCGCCCCACTGCTTTTCAGCAGTGAAAAAAAGGCAAAATAAAATGATAATAATGTGTTGTTATTATCATTTTATTCTTCCGTGTTGAATCCAGTTTTGGGGTGAGGCGGGGCTTGGCTGTCATCACAGCGCGAGGGGGAGGTGGAAATATGAGCACAGCATGACGGTTTGGCAGGTCAAACAGCCATGTGCACTTAGCATGTTCCCCACCGGGCTGTAATACACAGTCTGGGTGAAAAACATGCACAGGCTCATGGTCCCCATCTGTGCGGCGAACCACGGCACTCAGACCAATCACGACGCTGCTGTCATGCTGGTGATAGCAGCGTCATGATTGGTTTAGGGGAGCCTGTGCGCTTCCTGCTTCCAGGAGGAAAGACGACAGAGAGGGAAGGTGGGGTGCAGAGGTAAGTGGGTTTTATTTTTATTTTTCACCTCGCCACCCCATCCCATACCAACCGCCACTGATTTCAGACACTTCTAGAGAAGACAAGCTGATTTTATGCTTCGCTTTAGCACATAGCTACAGCAACTATGTAGGACACTGATGGTTGCATGTCTTAAGATCCTCTTGCACTGACCCATACTGCTCTGTCCTTGTTTTTATGCACATTCATCTAAATTGTGACTCAGAACGCACCCTCTCTGTCACATCAGACATAAAATTTAACTTGACACTCAAGGTAATCCTGATGAGTCAGGTAACAGGTAGATGCTAATGGAATTCTACACATAGAGCAAGCAGGTTTCTATTAAGAATGATTATTGAAAAAAACACACTTAGTGGATCAAACAATCCATGTTGCATATACAGATTTCTACACTGCCTTATATAAGGTAGTATTAATATTACTGTAGTATTACCTGGAAGCGCATGGAATTCTGTACCAGTATTCGCACTCTACACAGATAATGCTGTAAAATTATTTTCGGGCTGATATGGGTCTGAGTAATGGGATATCAATAAAAAACGGCCTTAAGCATGGATGCTTTTTGGCCTCCCTGTTTTTCTCTCTGTCTCTACATGTATTTCCATCTCCATTAGAAAAAGATATGTCCCTTTAAAAATTGGGTGATTTTAAAATACACATCCTACTCTACGTTGACAATATCATATTATTCTATCAGACACCGACAGACATACAACAAGGATTTTTGTCATTATCCGATTGTTCCAAAAATAATTTCCTGGAGATTAAAAAAGCTAAGTGATGACAGCCATAAAATCATACACAGGTGCATTTTAAGTGGTCAATTGGGCCCTTCCGATTGGAAAAAGATAAAGTTTTCCATGGGGTGGTTACATGTCAGAAATTGTCTAATTTGGTCCATGTATGTCATTTGCAGAGAAAAGTCATTGCACTTGGAACTGGACTCCAACAGTTATATAGCACCTTGGGAAAAAGACATATTTTCCACTTACTTAAAGTGTGAAAAGAAAAAATGTATCCGACATTATTATGTAGGGTTGAATCTATTTCATTCAGAAAACTTGGGGCCAGATTTATCAAGAGCTGACGCGGTACAACACAGCAAGACATCTTGCTGCGTTGCGTCAAATGGAGAGGGCAGGAGAGCCATGCACAGGTTCCCCGCATCTGATTATTTTAAACGTCGCATTTTTAAGACTTTTTGGGTTGTGTTTGGTGGGATGGATTTTGCTTGATTTTGGTGCTGCACCTTGATTAACATAGTGCCCTGTGATCCACCGCAGCAGTACTGTTTGTGCGGAAAGTGCGAACAGATAGACTTAATTCCATTGATTGCTGCCTAGTTCCTGGTTGGTTAGCGGTCTAGTGCTCATCTTGGCAGCACCTATTTCAGCCAGATGATAGCATGGATGCGCCCCCATATATAGGTTCCCCGCATCTAGTCAACTATATGATCCGACCCTCTCACTGGAAAGGTTTGATCGATCTCTTTGGAAGGATTGCTATTAGCAATTCATAGTCTTAAGTCAGGCTCTCCCTCGGATCCATGTCCCACAAGTCTCCTTGCTTTAGGAGCAGATGCCATTAAACTTTTGGCTTACAATCTCTTAAATGCCTGACTCTCTTCAGCCAGAGTACCCAGTGCCTGGAAGCAGGCTAAAATCATGCCTTTGCTGAAAAAACCCCAGGCGGATGCTATGGATCCATCTACCTACAGGCCTATTTCTTTACTTCTGGCCCTCTCAATAGTTCTGGAAAAGCACGTCAACCAGCAGCTGTCCAACTACCTGGAAAACAATAATTAACTGCATCCAAGTCAGTTAGGCTTCCGTCCTAGTTGCAGTACGGAGACGGCGCTAGTGGAAGTGGTTGATTACATCAGGGGTACTTTAGATGTCGAGGGCAGAGTTGTGCTGATTATGCTGGATTTGTCAGCAGCATTCGACACAATACCCCACTCCACACTCCTGGCAGGTCTCCATGCTTTCGGAATCAGCTGACAGACATGGGAATGGCAGGCTTCTTTCCTGGAAGGAAGAGGTCAAGCGGTCTGGTGTCCACCTTTTGTGTTGGGGTCTTGTGATCTTCAGGTGGGAGTGCCACAGGGTTCTGCCTTGAGCCCTACATTATTCAATATATACCTCACTCCTCTGGCGTTCTTGGCAGAGACTCTTCCTGGGGTAGGGAGGAAGTGGTGTTTCCTAGCGAAAAAATCAGAACCTGTTTGTCGGAAGTCTTTTAATTGCTATCTCACCACCAGTTTAAGTGCAATGCAAGCAAAACGGAGCTTCTTTTTTTTGGTACAAGACCAGATGAGCCATGGCAGTCCTTTTGGCCGCAGAGTGCTCCCCCTACATTAAGCCACACTAACTCGGTCAAAAACTTGGTGTTAAGTTTGATTGTGAGCTCTCTTTTCTGTCACAGGTTAATGCAGTAGTAGGGACTTGTTTTGGTCTGCTACAATGCTCAGGAAGTTCCTCCATTTTCTGTGTCTCTCTGCTAGGAAATTGATAGCACAAGCTTTGATAACATATAGGCTTGATTACTGCAGTGCACTGTATTTGGGGCTACCTGATTGCCTGATAAGTAAGTTGCAGGTGGTCCAAAATGCAGCAGCCCAAACGCTTCTCGGCTTGCCTCTGAGAACTCAGGTATCCCCCTATCATAGAGAGCTGCATTGGCTTCCTATTAGGTAGAGGATTCTTTTGAAGACCTTGCTATCGATCCACAGGGTTCTTCATCAGTCTGGCGAAGGGTACCTTAGAGCAAGAATTAGTTTTTAATCTTCCTCTAGGCGCCTGCACTCAGCTAACCTCTTTCTGGCCAAAATCCCCAGGAGTCGCCAGTCCAGAACGGGGGGCAGGTCCTTTTCATTTTTGGGACCGTCTCTTTGGAATAAACTCCCTTTGGAGTTGAGGTGCATTTCATCCACCCCCCAGTTCTGGCAGAAATTGAAAACATGGCTTATTATGCAATATTGATGTTACTTCTCGTTGCTAAACCTCACTGGAGATGCTGAGCACCAGATTATTCCTCAGAGTAACAGTGCACTTTAGAAATGCCTTTTAAATTACATTACATCTGATTATTTTAAACACAGCATTTTTAACACTTTTTGGGTTGTGTTTGCTGGGAGGGATTTTTACTTGATTTTGGATGCTGCACTTTGATTAACATAGTGCCCTTCGGTCCGCTGCAGCAGTAGCTGTTTGTGTGAGAAGGGTGGTTAGGTAGACTTAATTCCATTGGTTGTTGCCCACTTCTTGGTTGATTAGCGGTCTAGTGCTCATCTTGCCTGCACATATTTCAGCCAGATGATAGCGTGGATGCGCCGCCATACACAAGTTCCTCGCATCTGATTATTTTAAACGTCTCATTTTTAAGACTTTTTGGATTGGGTTTGGTGCGAGGGAATTTACTTAATTTTGGACTCTGCATCTTGATTAACATAGTGCCCTTCAATCTGCCGCAGCAGTACCTGTATGTGTGGAAAAGGCAGTTAGGTAGACTTAATTCCATTGGTTGCTGCCCACTTCCTGGTAGGTTAGCGATCTAATGCTCATCTCGGCTTCACCTATTTCAGCTGGATAATAGCACAGATGTGTGCAGAGGGTGCACCCCTGGCACACCAATGGCAAGCCCATCTGCGCCCATCCATGCCCGAACATCGCCAGGAGCCAGCATCCCTGCTTCTCAGGTAATAAGTATGATATTTAAGGATAGGCTTTGTTACTCTACAGTATCCCTGCGCAAAATTGGTAACAATTTTTTACATCCTAATAGGCCAAAGATATCTTGTGGCCATTTTTAGGTCTCGCGCCTAGAGTTGCAGTGCGCAGCACTGCTCGCGCAGCGAGAGACCTCTTGTATGGGGTTTTGAAACTGACCTAGGAATCGCACACGCTCATGCGTGTGCGATTCGTTTTTCCCCCGGCTATTGGGCTTTGCGTGCGTCTTTATAAGAAAGACGGCACGCAATTGGGCAAAGGCGGGCGCATGTCCCACCTTTGCCGCGCCCATTCCCACCGGTGTCTAGCACGCGCAGCAGCGCGCGTTCGCCTCGCTGCCGCACTCCCTTCCCCCCCGCTCCTCTGTGGTGCACGCGCACCACTGGTTTTTGTAATGTAACCAGCGCCGCCGCCTTAGCTGATATAATGGTGGCCCCGCTTTTCTTTTGGTGTTTACGGCCGCATGTGTGGTTTTTTTTCCTATCTTTTAACTTTTGTTAGAATCGCGCACCCAGGCTTTAGCTTTGAATATCTTAAGCAAAAGCGCGGGTGCCGTGATTGCTTCAAAAGTCAAGAAATAGAAAATAAATGTGCATTTTTTCTATTTCTTGACTTTTGAAAGCAATCGTGGCACCCAGCTTTAACTTAAGATGTTTAAAGCTAAAGCGCGGTTGCCGACATTGTAACAAAAGCAACCAAATAGAAAGAAAAAAAAACACGTCTGCCATTTTTTTCTGTTTGTTTACTGTTCTTGCAATGGCGGCACACGCGCTTTAGTTTTAAACATCTTAAGCTAAAGCGCGGTGTCATGACTACTTAAAAGTCAAGAAATAGAAAAAAATATTCTATTTCTTGACTTTTGGATCAATCGTGGCACCGCGCTTTAGCTTAAGACGTGTGAAGCTAAAGAGCGAGTGCTGCGATCCACTTGTTAAAAGCAGGTCTCCTGTGCGGCGTTGAGCAGCTTGGCATCTGGACCGTCTTGCTATAATGGAAGAGATTGTGTACCTTGAGTCCTTGACCTTTATCAACCTCAGTGGACGTGCTAATCTAGCGTACCGCAGTCATTTCAAGAACACTGACATCTCCCCCTGCTAGCGTCCACCTGCCCCACCGGTGTTCCTGGGACAGAGAAGGGCATGGGTGTAAGTGCTGTGGTGGTAGTACTTTTACTATGCTTGTGGTGGTGACGTGGGAGGACGTTGGAGAGCGTGTAGGGAAATCACAGTACGCCTTCGCTTACACTTGGTTCCTCTATGATGACATCAGCGGTGACATTCACACTGATTGGGCGGGTCTTTACTACTTCTGCTGAGCACACGTTTATTTTTATTCAGTTTTCTATAGCGGGAACAGGTGTTAAAGTGCTTGTCTCTCCTGCTGCTCTGGAAGAGACAACACTGCTCGGGATGACGTTACCCATCCGTGGGCCGAAGCATCATTCATCCACATTCTGACTTGGATTCAACAAATACAAAAATAGGTATCTGCGTGCGGCACCGCTGCCAATTTCGGTTGCACTGCATGGTGTCATTAACATTTAAATATTGCGTCTCGATATTGTGATGATGAGTGTTTTCTTTTGTTCAGGTATTTTGGGGGTACATCTTGCATGCAAATAAACTGAGACGAGCAAGATAAATCGGGAAACAATGAATTAATGATGCTTCGTTCTTTACAATAGCCTGAATTTAAATAGTATTTTTACACACACATCAAATCATTATTTTTCAGATTGTGTCAGCTGTTTGCCTATGATTCCAATTACTATAACACCGAACATATTTGAGCCCAACTGTTGTATCATTTCAGCTCTGTATTACTCGAGGGAAAATATGTTTTTCCTAAAGCCTCAGTTAAGGCAGGAGTTCATCTATCTGTCTTTGCCTTTCACTGCTTACCGTATCAACAAACACTGCTGCCTCACAAGCGTTTTATATGCTCCTAAAATTATTTTGGGGCCCTGTCATCACCATGTTCTCTCTTATTAGCGAATCTGAACAGTTTTCTGTACGAAATACAGAAAGAAACATGGCATGTGCCGGATGCCTCTCTTACGTTCAGCACATTGCTCGTCTGCTCAGCTATGCCTGAAACAAACAAAAGGACTGCAAAAACCTGTTCACAAATGAAATTCTTGGATTTATGCACGTGCATTTCCAAGCACATTTCCAAGCATCATTCGAATATCTTGCTGAAAGGAATGCCATTGTTTACTTTAGTATTTTTTTATATAGCGCAGAACAGCCTAGGTTTGCTTCCGAGTGCTAAACAATGTAAAAAAACAAAAAAAAACAATCACTGGCGTAAAGATGCCATTATTGTATCTCCCATGAGCAGAGACAGAATATTCAGTGTCAACAAATACATAAGTGGTCATCAATTCCAGAACCAGGTACAGCTGTGTAAGTGGCAGTAGGCCACTCTGGTACCAGGAGGCGAAGGAAATTGACATTATGTGTTATCAGGGTCACATAGGATATATGGAGAATATGGTTGGACGGTTATAGAGAGATTCTTCTTCAACATGTTGGGCTATGGTAGCTTATAGGAGCCATTTCATAGGAGACATTAAATCCAACCTGATTAGCATGCTTTTGTACCTCTGAGTTACCATCATTGACCCAAGATTAATTATATCTTCGATCTTCACCCCCAAACTCGGTCATCATACAGCAACCACACATTCAAAAATACTAGACAGCGTCCCTGTTACTTGGAGATAAAGTGTACAGACAATGCCCTATAGTAACAGGCTTAAAGGAGGCAATCAGCATAACCATGCTCAGTACAGGGAACGTAAGATTCATAACTAACTGCAGAATGGACACATGCTGCTAGGTAAGAAGAGGGCTGATTTGTATTCATACTTCTACCAATGATTGTGAATGATAAAATGAAAACAACATAGACAAATAATTCATTTAAAAATATCTCTTTTTTATGATAATGAATAATCTCATGCTCCAATCAGTAAAACTTAATTTGCTTTGACTATTAGGGCTCAGTACAATCAAACTTTTCTCATCATATTTTTCGGTCGACACAGCCTTTCATTTCCCTAGCGCTTAGCCTCTGACAGCAGAGTCTAAAAATGGTGACACATTGTGACAAACTCCGGGACGGCGGTGGCATGTGAACATATACCCACAGGGGCACATTGGTACCACAAATTAATTTCACCACTACACAAATACACCAAACAATACCACCCCACACAATTCCACAACTAACAATTCCAATCTAACCCACATAATTCCACTCTACACCACATACATCTACAACACTGCAAACAAAAAAACACATGGGTAAAAGACATTATCGTTTACAACACCAATAGCTCTAACTCTCACAAATGCGAGACCTATTGCATTGCAAATGCTTGTTCTTCTTTGGATCTGGAAGGCCCAGATACCTGTAGGATTTACACATTTTCCTGCCTATCTCTGACAACTAAGGTCCCTGTGAGTTCTATTTCCCCTCTGTCATCAACGAGTCAGTTGAATTTCCGTTCTTTGACTGGCTTTTCTTCTACTATCCAGTTTGCGCCACTTGCGGGGCCCACAGCAACAACGACCCACAGCCCTCTCCTCGGTATCTATTGCAATATTAGGTCACTACCAAAGCATGCAGCTGAAATCTGGGATCTTCTACCATCTCTTTCCCCAGACTTCTGTTTCTTATCGGAAACATGGTTTGTTTATGTTTATGTTAGGGAATTTATTAAGTGCACGTATACCAAAGGTCTCTTGGCGCTATGAGGGGAGGGAGAACCTTCCTGAGGAATACTAACAATAGGCTAGAGTGAACAACCAAGTTTTCAGTTTTTTTCTGAAATTGGTTAAATGCCTCAGCTCTCTCATGCATTCATCCTGCCCTGCCTGATAATTACCTTCTAGTCAGACTGGACAGAGAATCCAGACCAGGTGGCGGAGTGGCCATTGCTTTTTGCAACTCCATTAAGGTTCAAACTATGGAATCCTTTCTCAAGTATTGGGTGGAAATGTCTATATTCAGATTAGAGCTGACAACTGGTCCACACTGGAAAGGAGCACTAATCTATCACCCCTCAGGATCTAAGAAAGACTTTAGTCATCTTTTGACTGAAAGCACTGCCCCCTATGTACTCTCCTCTAATAATTTTCTCCTGCTGGGAGATTTCAACTTCCATGGGGAGGAAGTCTCAAAGCCAGAGGTTGCTCTTCTTTTTGAAGACTTAGAAACTTGGCCCCACACGTATGGCTGGCCTCACACTGAACATGCTTTTCACGAACTCCCCATTCCTGATTAGTGAAGACCCTCTACCCCTCACCTGGACAGACCATCACTTGATTAAGTTCCCGATCGCTATGACTGACTCTAAAAATCAGTCTGCTATAGGGGGGGAAAGACCTATAGAGCTTGGAATAACATCTTGCTGGAAAAGTTCTCTAAGTTATTTTCATTGGTAGCTAAGACCCAATGCTTAGACATTAATGTAGCATAAAATAATCACCACAATGCTCTGTCTACCGCATTTGACAAAATAGCACCCCTTTCTAACATTCTAAGCAGATTTCTTCCAGGCCTCATGCGCCTTGGTTTTCTAGGGAATTAAGTACGGTGAAAGTGGGGAGCAAAAAGCTCGAAAGACACTGGTGTCATTCAAAAACTTCAAATGAAAAAGCAGCCTTCAAATCTGCTCTATCTGAATACCCTCCACACATCAGAAAGACTAGGAGGAGTTTTATCTGCAGCACGATTGCGAATGCGGGAAATTCTTCTAAAGAGCTCTATAAAGTGCTCAATGAATTTATTAACCCTGGGCCTTCATTTCCTACATTCCTCCCTCCCAACAACTATGTGACTCCCTAGATGATTTTTTGAGGACAAGATTGATGCTATATACAACAAATTTTCCATCAATCAGGGTCAGATTAATTCCATCCCACTGAGGTGCCCCATAATGACTCGGCTCCGCACTGGAATAGGTTTGAACCCCTCACTGTATACCATATCCTAGCACTCCTGACTAAAGCTAAATCTGGTTCCCCTGCTGATGTCTGTCCCCCGAGGATGTCGGCTACTCTATCAGCAGTGCTAGCTCCCTCCATCCTATCGTTATTCAACCTTTCTCTAGAGTCAGCGACATCACCACCAGCTTGTAAAACGGTCTGGTCTCCCCGATACTTAAAAAAATCTAACGCGGACCCCAAAAACTTGGCCATCTATCTTCCCATATCCCTCCTCCCTTTGTTGGTAAAAATGCAAGAAAGATGTGTAAACAAACAGCTCATTACATTTTCGGAGGATCATGCGATTCTCAATCCCTCTCAATCAAGATTTAGAGCAGTCCACAGCACAGAGACTGCACTGGTTGCAGTCACAGATTCCTTTCGCTTTTCTTTGGATGTGGGCGCCCCTGCTATGCTTATGCTGCTGGACCTCTCACCGGCTTTTGACACTGTTTCTCATGCAATATTGATTGGCAGATTGTATGAGATTGATGTCTGAGGTATTGTTCTTCAGCGGTTGTCTGACTTTTTAGCTAGCCGGACTCAAATAATCACCCTGGGTCCATTTTAATCTCGTCTGGTTCCCATCACCAAAGGAGTACCACAGGAATTGAGCCCGACGCTGTTTAACATCTAGGTTGCTCCTTTGGCTCAGATCGTTAAAGCATCTGGTTTAGAAGTAATTTTTTTATGCTGGCGATACCCAGTTGATCATCTCCCTGGGACAGAACATTGACGGTTCCATGCACCAATTTCGAGATTGCATGAGGAATATTGCAACTTGGATGTCTAAGAACTGTCTTCAGTTGAACAGCGAGAAGACGGAGGTCCTGCTGTTTGGCAATGCCCAACATCTCTGGTCTCCTGATTGGTGGCCTCCTGAATTGCAGTCAGCCCCCTGCCCAAGACAGTCTGCAAAAAACCTAAGTATCAAAATTGACCAGGAACTGTCCATGAAAAGCCACATAGCAGCTACAAGAGGAACATGTTTTGCTTCCATGCGGCTTTTGAGGAACGTTTTTCGCTGGCTTCCATATTCAGCTAGGAAAACCTTGGCCTAAGCTTTGGTAATTAGCCATCTGGATTATAGCAACAGTTTGCTTATGGAAGAGAACGATACTCTTCTGTCTTAACTACAGGTGGTACAAAATATGGCTGCCCGTTTTATGTGTAACCTCCTCCCGGCAAGCTCTCCTTCTGCCCCCATCCTCGGAGCCCCCCACTGGCTTCCGGTCAGAAAGTACATTGTTTTCAAAATATGCTGTCTTACCCACAAAGCTTTGATGGGCAAATCTCCTTTGTATCTGAAAGACGAATTATGTTATCATTCTCGTTCTGGCACACTGTGATTCAGCGACAAGATGCTTCTGACCATTCCTCACATTTGTGCTTCGATATATGGGGGCAGAGGGTTCTACTACACTGCCCAGATGGCATGGAATCAGCTTCCATTCTATCTCCGCTGCTGCTTGGATTTTGCTCAATTTAAGAAACTGTTGAAAACCTGGCTGTTTTAGTTATTAGATGCGAGTTATGTGTAGGCAGAGCCGCAAGATACACCTCCAGGTGTGATTTGTTGCACTTTATTAAATGGATATAACTTAACAATGTGTCATATTCACTAGCATTTGGAGCATTTCTTCTCTCTTTTTGTGCTGGCACACTTGTGGCTGCCAATTCAGGCACCCTTGCACCATGGTGTAAGGGTGCCTGTGTTACACCCAAGATTGCTTTTGAGCAGAAAGGGACACTTTCCTGCACAAAAACAATCCTTGGATGCTTTTACCTCTTTTCAAGCATGCTTCTGAATGCAGCACACTTAGAAAGAGGAAACAACAAGGAGAAATAAAGATATTTCTTCTTCTTGCACCTTAATCAGGAAGGTCTTACATTTTGACTCATTCCAAGGTTTACTACTCTTGTTAAATCTGGCAATGCACCAAAGAGCATGGGTGGATGCATAGGTACACTCACGCTCCCCCATGTAACGCTTTTCCAGCGCAGAGTAACACAAGACAGCAACTTGCACTGCCTTGCGTTACTCGAGATTTACCTAGCCATGGAGTGCCACTCAGCCTGGCTTTGCGTGACTTGGTAAATCTAATTTAAAGCAGGTGTTGCCCTTCCATCACCATGCGTGATCCGGCCCTTGATTACTTAACTTAAAATAGAGTACATAAAGTGCTTAATTTGAGCCATGGTTTCCGGTGCTCGGCACCGACACTTATTTATCAACACTGGCGCTTATGATAGTCTGCTGCATGGTGGTGCTGTTTGTGTAATATAGAGGCGAGCACTACAACAGTTGTTTGTTAATTTAACATACTTTAAAGCTGGTAATACCTGCCTCCCCAGCTATTCTTATAGCTTTGAGAGCCAGGAATAGTCTGAAGTGTCACACTTGGGGGGGGGAGGGGGTGGGGCAGATAGTTAATAGCTGTGTTGGCACTGTTATTGGCACTCCTGGCAGGGGCTGCCAATAACAGTGACAAGGGCCCCAACACTTATGTTTTCACAAATTAAGCACTGCCAATGCTGGGTTAATAAATGTACATGATGACTGATAAACAATTATGATGATGATGATTTGTGCATGCTAAAGCTTTAGGGATAACCCTGAGATGGGACCATCAAGTCTGCTATGCACCGATCAACACCCCATAACAAGCAATTCAGAGAGAAATTTGGACCAACATAATAGGTAGCGATACTCTTCAAAAGAATATGGCACGAACATGTTTTTTTCTTGGTTGTCAGGAACACAAGTATATCCTGGCTACAACATATCAAGCCAAGCTGGTTGTCAAGGAGGCCATGAAAAGTTGTAGTTTTATTTAAGAGAAGAAACACTTCATGCCTTTCACAACACTACACCATATTGTGGAATCTGCAAGCAAAGTCAATCATACTCAATCATTTTTAATAGAATTCAAATTAAGTAGATTTGATATGAATTTGCAGTCTGATTATGATATGCAATGAATGGTTCAAAGGTTTGATATAACAGTGGTTAGATAGGTACACTGCGTGAAGTAGGGAACAGAATTTATAGCATTTATCGTTTATCATTTGTATGTCCCCCATTAAGGCTCAGCTGTTATGTTATGTTATGTTATTTGAATTTGTAGGGCGCACAGCTACCCCTAGGGGTTTTTCGGCGCCAGCCAGGACGGAGGTCAGAGAGTTAACGAATGTTTTAGGAGTTGAATAGCCAGGTTTTCAGACTTTTGCGGAAGAGACCTTGCGTAGGGAAAGCGGAAGGGAATTCCACAAGGTAGGACCCAAATAAGAGAAAGACCGGTTGCCCATGCGGGAGAATTTGAATTTCAGAACCGAAAACCTCATCTGATGGGCAGAGCGAAGAAGTCGCAAAGGTTGATACTGCTTCACTAACTTTTGTAGGTATAAGGGGGCCACTCCAGTTTTGATTTTAAACATGTAGCAGAGAGCTTTTAATTTAATGCGGTTCCCCATCGTCAACCAGTGAAGGCCACGAAGGAAGCTGGCGACTGATGAAAACTTCGGCACCCGACACAATAATCTGGCAGCCGCGTTCTGTACTACCTAAAGTCTTCGGAGAAAGGTTTTATTTAAGCTCAGGTACAGAACATTCCCATAATCCAGCCTGGAAGTAATAAGGGCATGGACTACTGTTTTCTGGGAAGAGAGGGGGGACCATCCATATTATTTTTTCAGCCATTTTAGAATGGTGAAATAGATAGCAGAAATCCGCGTAACTTGCTGGTTCATAGACAAATGCTCGTCAATAATGAAACCCAAGTTACGGACGTGGGGTGCAGGCTGGGGCAGTGCTCCCAATTCAGGGGGCCAGTGTTGAGGACCCCACAGATCATTGTTTTTCCCAAAGATCATAACCTCAGTCTTGTCTCCATTCAGTTTGAGCAAGTTGTCTTGCATCCAAGATGCAACTTTGCATAGACCCGACCGAAGAACTGAAGGTTCCGGCCCCTTAACCGAGGAGAGGGAGAAATTGATCTGAGTGTCATCCGCATACGAGAAGAGGGAAAGACCCGCCTCTTCTACAATATCAGCCAGGGGGCGAACATACATATTAAATAGTAGAGGGCTTAGCACCGACCCTTGAGGGACTCCATAAGGGGACGGATGGGATGTAGAGTTCGCTGCCGCCGAGAAAACCTGAAAGGTTCGATCGGCTAAAAAAGAGCCCATCCACTGTAAAGCTACACCAGTTATGCCCGCCCCTTGCAAGGCTTTTAACAAGCTGGGGTGAGACACTGTGTTGAAAGCAGCACTGAGGTCTAATAGAATAAGGGCCACAGTCTCGCCTGCATCCAGTTTCAGTCTTATCATTTCTGTGACTCCGAGAAGAGTAGATTCGGTAGAAAAACTGGCTCTAAAGCCTGATTGAGAAACATGTGGGACATTCTGGGATTCCACAAACGTGGTCAACTGTCTGTTTACATGTTTTTCCAAGATTTTGACAAAGACCGGAAGCAGCGAAATGGGCTGGAAGTTGGATGGCTTAGTAGGGTCAGCATTTGCTTTTTTAAGAAGAGGAAGGACCATGGCGTGTTTCCTTTCCCGAGGAACAACGCCCTCCGATAAGGAGGCGTTCAGAAGATCCATAAAAGTAGAGAGAATGGATGCATCCAATTGTTTAATCACCTGAAAAGGGAGAGCATCACAAGGGAACCCTGATTTCATGTTTGTCACTAAATGGCCAAAGGAGTTTGGTTCCAGGGGGGTTCACCTTTCCAATCTATTGGAGGAGAGAGTATTATCAAGTGGCCCAGGTTCATCAGACTCCTGGAGTATAGTGCCGAGCAACCCGGCCTCCGGAGGCGGAGATTGAGGGTGTTTGCTAAGCAATGCCGAGTAAATTAGTTCAATTTTCTCATTAAAATATAGGGCGAGCTCTTCGCACTGAATATTCGTGAGAGCGAGGGGAGTAGAATGACAGTCTGCGCCGGCTAGTTCTTTGACCACCTTAAAAAGTGTTTTGGAGCAGTTATGGGCCTGAGAGATTTTAAGTGTAAAGAACTCGGCACGAGTGGACTTTGCAGAGGGTGTGATATTCCTTAAGAGCTTTTTTATAAGCTACTTTGTCTTCTTCATGATAATGTTTCCTCCAGGCTCTTTCGAGAGAGTTACATTTAGATTTCTCCGTTCTCAACTCCGGAGAGAACCAAGGGGCCGGTGGCAGTTGTCTTACTACACGCTTGTTCGTCAGAGGGAAACAGGCATCAACCGCTTGGGCGATCCAGTTATGGAAGGGACCTAAGTCGGAGATTGTGATCAGTTCAATAGTTGGCTTACTTTCCATTAGGCGGTTATTAAGGGCCGAAACATCCAGTTTAGCCCAGTTTCTCCTCGTTTGATCAGCAACCAGGGTGGTCGCTGGCGGAGAGGAAGCTACCTTCAGAGAAAAAGCTACAGCAAAGTGGTCAGACCAGCATAAGGGGAGCGCAGGGCCGCAGTTAAGATCCAGATTCGAAAAAATCGGATCTAGCAGATGACCCGCAACATGGGTTGGGCCTGAATTACAAAGATGAATATTCAAGGCTTCTAGATCAGAAATAAGAGACCGACTCTTAGTACAATTTGGATCATCTAGATGTAAATTTAGATCGCCCAGAATGGTAAAGTTAGCAGCCTTCAGAGTGTATTGGGCTGCTTGATCGACCAGAGAAAGTTCCCACGACCCGGCCGGGCCGGGAGGGCGATATATCAAGCTACCTGAAAAGGTAAAGTTAGGCGTAAGTGTTAATTTAAATATCAGAGCTTCGCAGTTGGTGACACAGTAATCATCTATTTTACATGTAAGAGTACTTTTATAAATAATAGCGATGCCACCCCCCATTTTATTTTTCCTGGGCTTCTGTATAATAGAATAACTAGGCGGAAGTGCCGCTGCCACATCAGCTGTATTACGTATTTGAAAAATATGCTACTTGAAAAATATGCTTATAAGGATTTGGGAACCAAACTCGGCTCAAGGCCTGACATTTTGTAATATCCCTACCTACAATAACAAACTGCTAGCATGTATATATATCTATTTAAAATGTTTTATGGTGATAAACATTTAAGATTGAATATCAATTTATTGCTGTGTTTTACTGAACCACAAGTCTGGGTTTAATGTACTTTTACTGTCTTATGGATACAAATAATTAAAGATGGATTTCTATTTGTTATTGCGCCTTACTGTGTTTTTATTTTCCTTAGCTTGTCATACTTTCTGGGAGGACAACAGATCACAATAACAAAGACCTTAGAGTGTTACTGTGGCATAACTTGTGGCTGCCCCTGGCCGATAGAAAGCCTTCAAAGATGGAGTCTCCTTCATTGTCTTGTGCCAGATATTTGAATCCTGTATTGAATATGATTGGCAGTAGGCTGGGCCAACTGCATTGAAGAAGAAGCTCTGCTCCAGCAAAGTTAGGAGCTACACTGAACCGGATCTGCTTGGACTATTGGTGCTCCATGAAACAGAGCTGAATGCTGCCTGTCTTCTGAAGCATGAAACAATATGGTATCCTAACCCTTAGATAAGCGCTACAAGACCATTGGTAATTGTGCGCCATATAAGTGTTATTAACATAACATAAGGTAACAAAGGCTGAAGCTTTGCAAGTGACCCTGCCGTCATCTCCCCCACCAGTTACACTATTGACGTTTTGGCTGGTTTTGCAAAATAATCAAATGAGTAAATAAGTCTTTGCTGTGTCTCAATATCTCAACAGATTTTCAGCCCTCTGCACATAGACCACTGCTGATGAGCTCTCAGGACATAATATTGGCCCATTATTTCCCATGCAAGATACTTCACCAATCCTCAGAACAGTACAAATATTTCTCAAACAATTTGTCAACCGTTCTTCGCAAAACTTATTAAAATGTTATTTCTATTCACGTAATAACCCTAGTTGGATATTGAGATAGTCACTAAGTAAGCCTGAGCTCAATGCCCTGATAGCTATGGCACAAAGTAGACAGGCTTAACTTTAAATGCAATGTGCATAGTATTTATGCAATACTAAAAGAGTAATAAAGTCAAAATGCAGAACAATAAAAAAAAAAAAGAAAAATAGTGTAAAATGTAATAAACAAAATGACACTAAAATGACAAAAGTCAAATAAGGGGAACTGGATTAAACCCAGATCAGTTGACTGGGGGTGAGTGCTTGCAATGTTCAACACTCCGTCCATCATCCCCTTTGGTTTTGCATTGTTCGCCCTAAGTTGGCAGGGTATGCCCAGACGTGGGTCCCTTGCTCACTTTGCCACTGGATTCAAGATAGCCTGGCTGATGAGGGCTGTGAGCCCGAAACCGGTCCCAGGATGCTTGTTTCCGGTCCAGGGAAGACATGGCTTGGCAGTTCAGGCTGGACTGTTCCCATGAGGCACAGGGTCAGACTGATTTGCATATGGCCATGTCTGAACTAGGGGTGGCGGAGTGAGCTAAAGAATGATGATGGATTAAACCCAGATCAGTTGACTGGGGGTGAGTGCTTGCAATGTTCAACACTCCGTCCATCATCCCCTTTGGTTTTGCATTTAATTTATAGGCCCTTGGTACACCTTGGTACCATATACTAGGGGCTTATAGGGAAGTTAAATAAGCCAATTAGGAGTCTACCAATATTACCATGATGAAAGGAGGAGTACATACACTTTAACCCTGGTTAGCAGGGGTAAAGTGCACAGAGTTCTATAGCCAGCAAAAATAGGTGTTCCACAAAATGGCAATACATTCTGGGGGACCCTCCCTAGAGGGTAAATTCCCAACACTGACCATCTTCCATGAGCTAGGTCTCGACTGACCAGCTACCAGGAGAAGCATGGAGGCCCACCTTTCCACCACTGATGCAGTGCCCAAGATCTTGGTCAGCAGAGAACATGTTCCGTATCACCTTTGATACTGCAAAATGGTCGCCAAGAGGATATGGGGGAAAAGGCCTGTCACTAAGCAGAGAGGATCAATGCTTGGATGAAAAAGATGAAAACAGGTGGTAATGCAAAAGCTCTATGGTTCGGGATGGACGACAGGCTCTAACTAGATGCCAAAGTAAAAGCATTGTGACAAGGACACAACCCTCCTCTGCCTCCGGCACGGAATAAAATCAAGCAGCCCGCGATTACTCTCTGTACATTGGTGCAGGCTCCAACACTGTCTTGGATTATCCATGGCAATGCACTCATTGCACGACCTCTCCAAAACCACCCCTAAATGCATTGCAGCTCGTCGAAGTTGCCCAATTTAAGGCACGTCATGCAATGATTAAATCACTGCCTTCTTTGTGTCCCTACATTACAACTTCATGACTGGAACTTACCATGCACAAGGCTGTCACAAGTCTGAGGCACCTCATATGATAAATTTAACATGTCTAGAAACAAGCACACGCCCCTAAACAGTTGTCGGAATATGGTATACAAAAATATAATCTGGCATAAATATTACGTCTCACATATCATTTGACTCCAACGAGGTGATATTGTACACAACATTTAGGACCCAGTATTTATGTCGCCTGATAATCTGACTACAATATTCAAGTAACATGCCTCCTATGTAGTGCATCCTACACCTTAAAGCACTGAAGTTCAGATGTAAACATCTACTTCATCAGGTCTTCTCTGGTAGGTCAGATTGGCAATTCCTCAACCGTGGCTGCTCCCCGTTAGGCGGCAGGTTAAGGGGACTGGTTTCTGAGAACGGTGGGCTCCATTGACCCAAATGAGCCTCCAAGAACCCATTCTAGTCACAGCCTCCTTCCCTTCAGCGTGGAACAAGTTTGAGCATTTGTGTGAGAACTGAATGTAGTTTCCAGTCCAGCTCTGGTCTCTGTAGGTGCCTTACTTCAGACCTGTGTAGCCGCACTTAAACCCACACACTTACGGCTCTACGACGGAACCGGAAAGGTCATCCTGGAAGTGCTAAACTGATAAGAATAGCTGAGCTCTCATCATCCATGCTGACTGTCGAACCAAAAGGAGTGAGCGACGAAGTGCACTGGATTTTCAGAGAAAACAGCCTTTGGGTGCTGTCAACTATCAACCCTACTCTCACCTGCATATACTGATGCAGAACATAATGTATACATGTGTAGTCTTAATATGCAGTGCTTGAAGCCTGTACTAACCTGGTCCATAATCAGCAGAACTGGCTGCTTTAGTGGCCTGGAAAGCAACCCAGTCTCCAGAAACCATTTACCGAGGGCCTGTGTGTGTGGGAGCAATGCTTACCACTGTTGTTATGAAGGTTTCCTTGCTCATGTTAGTTTTTTAAGAGAGATAAGATCCAGTCATGAACATGTAGACCCAATCTTTGAAGCAAATGTTTTTTCTATCAGCTCCATAGTGTAACCCATATCCTCTGATTCTTGCAGGTTGTCACTGCATCTGTCCTGATGAAGGCCCCTTTGGAAATCATTTGTTTAGGGGTTAAAAAAGGCGACGCAACAATATGTTGACTTCAATTGATGTATTCATTGGTCAACCAAGCTGTACTCCTCTATTGAGTCTGTGTTTCTTATGCTAAAAGAGCAGTTAGTCAACATTATGTGTATGTCTTCTAAAGGGCGGGGGCTTAACTCACATGTAGTGTAAGTATACAAAATGACCACAAAATTACGTGAAATTAGATGGAGTAATGCAAAATGTATTTTGCACTAAAAAAAATTATCCGACCAGTCCTTTCGGCTCAGTTTAGCGTGGAGTCGCTCCCTGCACAGTCCAGAAGGAATGGATGTGGAGGGAGAGCAGGGGAAAGGGAGACAGCCAAGAAGGAAGGAGGCGTGAAGTGACTGCAGTGAGAGACGTGGAGAAAAGTGGGATAAAATGCATTAATTGACCAGGACAGTTTAGGTTGAGGCGGGTTTGTTCAGGTGAGAGACATCACCCTCCACACTGTTTTTTTTTTTGACAGTCAAATCACTTTATTCAATGCTTAAAATTTAAGATCTTCAAAGTAAAAAAGAACACATTATAAAATAGGCTTTAAAAAAGTGCAATTTTCATAATACAGACGTTAAAAAACAACAGTTTTCAATCAAGGTAGAAAAGCACAGTTCATTAAGTAAGATTACATAATCGTCTAGTCTTCCATGAAAGGAGTAAAAATGAGGCCACAGAATAACATACTAATTGGTTAGGCTGGATGGGGCAAGAACACATCCCTGGCGCACTCCCCTATTAATTGGGAATGACCTAGAGCTGAAGAGTAAAGCTGTCTGATGAAATGAATTATCGCCTCCTCAATGCCCATTTCTGTCATTATATTCCACAGATGGTGATGGGTAACGCAGTCGAATGCTGCTGACAGATCCATAAATGCCAAGTTTAACCTCCCCTGCTTTACTTGGGTATACTTGGCCATTAATAAACTTAAATTAAGGCATTGATCTTGAGTTCCACTCCCCTTTTTAAACCCGTATTGCACTGGGATCAGAGTTTGGACCTAGTGAAGTCCGAGGGCCTGTTACAAGTTTGGCAGTGTGGCAGTGTGGGAGCGGGCCACCACTCCACCATCCCGCTCCCACACTGCCAAACTCACCCGCTGCCCGCCCGCCAGGTTACGAGTTAATTCGTGGTTTGGTCGGTGGGCGGCGTGACTGTCCTGCAGCGGTGTAGTTTAAAGGCTCATAAATGAGCCTTAGAACAGCACTGTCACGGGACTGCCAATCCACGTTCCTGCACATCATGGACTGCGCAGTCCATGCCATGCAGGAACAGGGGGGCATGCACACAGGGGGACAAACATGTGGCCCCTTGCATGCAAAGGGGCAACAGGGAGCCCTGTAAGGCCCCCTTTGTTTCCCCACTGCCAGCCTATTCATGGCGGGCTCACCTCCATGAAAAGGCTGGCGATGGTGAAACTCGTAACATGCATGGTGGTGCCACAGCAGTACCGCCATGCATATTGCTTCCCCAGACCGCAGTGTCACCACCAGGGATCGTGGATTCCTCGCGTTTGCGGCGGTCCCAAAGATCCCCGACCACCGTACATGTAATACGCCGGTCGGACTGGTGGAGGGACCGCCACTGCACCTCCACCACGAGTTTGTCGGTCTGATGAACCACCAAACTTGTAATCAGGCCCTCAGTCTGGGTAGGAGCTGATGCCTGGCCAGGGCCCCGTTTGGTGCAATAGAGTATGTAGGTCAAACTGAAACAGTTTTGATCTACCTTCAACAAAAGGTGACAAGCCTTCATCAGCAGGGGTAGCGGAATACTAGAATGTTCTCAGAACCTCTACGCTCTTGCCAACCATTAGGTAGAAAGGCATCATTTTTGGACGGACTGCCTGAGAACTAGTTGCAGGGTTGATGGGAAGAGAGGTGCCAAGCAGTGCTTAATTTGAGCTGATGGTTTCCGGTGCTCGGCACCGGTACTTAATTGTCAACACCGGCACTTATGACAGCTGCCACGTGGTGGGCTGCTTGTGCAATTAAAAGAGGAGCAGAAAAACAGTTGTTTATTAATTCAATATACATTCAAAACAACTAATACCAGCCTCCCAAGCCATTCTTGTAGCTTTGGGCGTCTCGAACAGTCTGAAAAGTCATACTTGTAGCAGTGTGATGGTTAGTAGTTGCGTAGGTACTGCCATTAATGTTACTGTTCCTATTGTGAAGCGCTCTGACACCGTCGGGTAAAGTCTGCGCTATATAAAAACGCATAAAATAAATAAATAAAATTGGCAGCGCTGGCAGAGGCAATGGGTGGTGCAAGCTGTCGTGGCCTCCTGAGGAGGGCCCTGGCACATATTTTTTTTTAGAAATCAAACACTGGTGCCAAGTGCCTGGGATTGGAGCTCAGAGCAGGTCAAAGAGGCCATTAAAGGGTTACTACGTTTACAGGTGCATAAAAACCCACGTAAACCCACAATGGATTAGCAGAGGAATTTGTGCAGGAGATTAGAGAGGCCATGCCTCGCAGCAAGGGTCTGTGAACCGTGACTCATGTCCCAGGAATGCAGCAGCCCTTTGATAGAGAAGGTGGGGACCGGAAGGAGGGGGCAGCCTTGAAGTGACCATTACCGGGCTTACTCATTACTTGAGGGAATGTGCAGCACACTGTTGGGGGAATATTCTACAGATAGCTGCAATGCTGATGTGGTGCAGAGACCAAGACAGTAATTAAACTACGTCACTCACCAGCGACGTGAACCACTCCTGTCAAAGCCACTGATTGAACCACTTTCACAGAGTTTTGGGGAATGGTGTGCTGTTTCAAATATTGCCACTCATTATGTTTTTTACATTTATTTCTGTACTTTTTGGCCTGGAGTTAGCCAAGACATTTTGTTTTCAATAAAAACATAAATGCTATACATACTTATGCTTCGGGGCTTTTAGTGAGCCTTCGTCATCTATTGGCCTGTAGTAGGGTAATTCATCCACTGCGTACAGCATGTGTGACGCGGTCATCCTACTTCAGCCATTGACTTACCAGACTGCGAGTGATGACGTTCTGCTCTTGCACAATGTGGCCATATGCTCAATAAGTGGTCACTTTCAGAGCCAATGTGCAATGTGTGCTTATATATATATTCTGAGCAGGAAACCTAAAAATGGGGATGCAGAACTGCAGGGAGAGAAAATCTTCATCACGCATCATCGTCATTTCTCTGGGCAATTTACCACCCCCAAATAATGGTCCATCGAAAAAAGGGCCATAGACAGAAGTAACTAAAAATGTTAAGCATTGGTTAAGTCCCACTCGCAATAATGTCCGCTCTGAGCCAAGGACTAGAAAATGGCACCAGGTGAAATGTAAGTGCTCTATGTCTATTTCTCAAGGGCATCCAAGCAAAACGTTTGCACCCACATTTTAAGCAACAAAGGGAAACAGCAACATATGAACCACCAATGTACAGACTGATCATGGCAAAGAATGAAATGGAAAGGAGGCAGCCACTGGTAGTCAGAAAAATGCTTAAAATATTTAGTTACTTCTGTCAATGGCCCTCCTTTCGATGGACCATTATTTGGGTGTGGTAAAATTGCCTATAACCAGTGCTTTAAATGGGCCGGTACTCACCGGTACTGAGTACCGGCACTTTTTCATTTTCTCCCATTGAGTACCGGCACTTTTCCTCGATCAAGGACAGTACCGGTACTCACGAGGGCCTGCCTGGCTTTGATGCAGATGTCGCTCCGTTTATCGATCACCTCGGCAGCAACTTTTAGTCACCGTTGAAGCCTGGGCTGGGCCAAAAGACAGCTGCTCTTGTCACCAGTACACAGTGTTCTGCATGTACTGCTCTGGAAGTCATCAGAGCAGAGGTGTGGCTTCACGGAGGTTTGTTTATTCTTTGTTCTTACACAGCGGGCGTAGACAGGAGGCTGTAAAACTTAATGGGCGAGGGTGTGAAAGGCAGTGTTCACGGTAACAGGGCTGCAATGACGCTTCTGTAGCAGACATCACTATATGTAAACTGCTGCTATTAGACTTTTTAACACAAATCCACCAGTACATCTATCGCAAGACAAGATGTTGAGCACTATGTAAAAGTCAAATACTTGATAGTGTGCATCTGCAAAACACATAGAAGCATTTTTTCAAGTTACTGTTGCCTGTGGTGGGTATTTTCAAGAAGCCTCGACGGAACAAAGGTTTTCAAGTTTGTGCTTGCTTTCACTATCTCTAATTGCCTATTTGCAAGTGTAAATAATATGGGATCTCCTTACCAAACTCACTGATCCCTGTTCACCCTTGAACGGAAGAGAAGGAGGGAAACCAGTGAAAACGTGATATGAACAGAGATGTTTGCAGCTAGGTAGCACTAACCCATCTGGGCTTACATGCCACAAGGAAGTATACAGCTGTATTTTTATCAAAAGCCAAAAATGTAATTCATGACTAGGTACATGCGTGTAACTCGCACTCATGGTTATAATGTATTGCACACGGATTGGACGCCAACAGCAGGAAAACTGATTTTTTTTTCTCCTATTTTGGACCCCTGGGTGGTCCTTTATACAAGTTATTTTGGTACAACACAGAAAATAAATGTCAATTGTAATAAGCCCTATCTCCTGACCGGGACTTCATGTCAGTAGCCATATTTCGATTCATCAGGACCTTCTTGCCATTTGTAATGTGATGTAAATGTCTGTTGCTTTTTTAAAATATTTATTTCATCAACAGTTTAAAATGCAAGAATACATTTGAGATTTACTATATTAAGTATATGAGGCATAAAATATAAGTCATCTAAATTAACATACCTGGGCTCGCACTAAATACTGCAAAGTAATGTCAACAAAGGATTTTAAAGCAATTCAAATTATCCACGGAGATGTTTATTTCATCATGTGTGCTGTGTTAAAGATAATGGTGTATATTTTAATTACAAGAGAGTGTATTCAGATAACCCAGCAGATGCCTTTAATCATCTAATATCACACGTGCAACATGTTTACTCTGTCCACCACTTCTTTTCAACCACATAAAATGGAATGTTGAAAGGTTGAGCCACCAGCAGCAATTTCGCCAGTGTCTCTGAGTCAACATTCCTCATCCTGTGGCAGAAAGAGAGAATATGCTGCTTACTGAAGTTACACAAAGTATGTCCCTTGGAAAGCAACTTTGGTTTCCATTTTAGACAGAAACACGGACTAGTGCCGAGAATGAAAAGAGCGTCTGCTGAATTGCTTGCATTTTTGCAGCTAAGCACATTCACTAATCATAAGAAACAGGAAGTCGGGGCCTCTCTCTTAAGTAAGAAAGATTGGGACACCATGAGTAGCAATAAAATGAATAACTCTGGTGGCTAATGCACTCACCATAAAATTGCATTGAGGGTCATTGTGCCTGCTAGAAAGCACAGTATGCAACATGTAGATCAGAGATTTTTTTTATTTTTTTTATTTATGTACATAGCTACGGGGATGCTGCTTTTGTTGCATAGATCCATGTCTTCCCTGTAGGTCACAAGTTAACATCCTTGGCATATATCTTAGTTAATTGTGCCGCTACAGCAACGACCTGCATTCAACACCAAGGCATATATATAGAACCTCACTGTTTTTTCCATAATCTTTTAAAGTTTTAAGGTTGAAGAAAAAGTGTTACTTTGGGTAGTAATAAACACTGATTTGTAAGTGCTATGTAAATAGTGTAAAAACTAATGGATATTCCAACAATGCATGCAGATTTCTTGCATAAAAAGCTTGAAAAGGTCAAAAACGTAGCCCCGCCCCTTGTTCCGCCTTTAGCGCCGCCCTTATGCCCACCCCAAACTCCGCCCCAAACTCCGCCCCAAACTCCGCCCCAGTCTATCCCTCCTTTTGATGAGTACCTGCACTTATTTTTGTCCATTTAAAGCACTGCCTATAACGATGATGCATGATGCAGTTTTTCTCTCCCTGCACTTTTGCATCCCCATTTTTAGTTTTACTGCTCAGAATGAGAGGTAGCATGTGATATCAGAGTTTGAGCACTAGATTAGTGCATATTTTCCCTTCTTATGACCTCTTTTCCCAAAGCAAATTTGCCAGGTTTTTCCAAGATGAAATATACACAGGGAAATTTTTCAGATGTGCCAAATAGGGCACAAAAATCCCATTGCGCTTGTGAGAACCTGGGGCTTTTTCTACATCTGACTCCAGTATATCCATCATATCTGTTTCCATAAATACTTTTGTGTTGTTAGCTTTCATGACAAGATGGCCTCCACTGAAGCACAGTGTGATCAAGACTGGCTGTTATCATCACTCACACAGGTCATGATTGTGTGTACGAGTAATCTCCACAGGACCATGAGTGCCAGAAAATGGCTTCCGCTGGCAGATAGTAGGCAGAACTCCACAAGACAATGCATACGCTGCTTCCACTCTTGGAACAAAAGGAAAGGTGCAATCGCTAGTGTTGAAATAAAGTTAGGGCTACAACAGAGCAGACAGCAGACACACCACAGTGGAGACTGCACATCCTAAATGTGAGTGCACATTCTATTAGGGCCAAATCCTCTGAAACCATCCCTTTCATGCTTGACTGTACTGCCACAGCCAGATAGTCCTATGAACAGAACCTTTGAATCTGTCACTGCTGTTCTGTATGATGGAAACAGAACATGTCACTCCTGGGTCTGTCCTTCCCCAGAAGGAACTGTCCTTAGGACGGAGTGTGTACGCCTATCACTGAGGGCTCTGTACTGTCCCAGAGGGGATTGCCCAAACAGCAGGGCTAGTCAATCTGATGACCTTTCTCTGACAGGTCTTTTCCGACTATATTGCTGATGATAAGTATCTGCAACTATTGCCAAATAGAAATAAACCCTGGCCCTCAGTTTTGTCACCTCCTATCTGGTAGCACCCATCGAGGCTGTCTAAAATGCCTTGCTTTGGTGTCACCTCGGACTGCCTCGTGTTGCCCCTACTAAGAATAGAGGCCATGAACCTTTTTATGATGGGTCTATACTTTGTGAGAAGGGATTGTCCGATGGACAGGGCCCATAAACACAGCGGCGGCTCCTCCGCTAAGGCGGAGGAGCGTCGCCCCACAGGGAAAATAAAATTATAAGAACAGTATGTTATTATCATTTTATTTTTCAGTACTCCTTTGTGGAGGCGGGGTGAGCTGGACTGCCCACTGAGCAGGGTTAGAAGTGGTGGGCACTCTCTAAGTGTGCATGGCGGTTTAGCCAGCCGTCTTAGGCTGGCTAAACCATCATGCACACTTGGCATGTTCTCCACCAGGCTGTGTCACAAAGCCTGGGTGTAGAACATGCCCAGGCTCCCAGTCCCCATCTGAGCGCCGAACCACAGCGCTCAGACCTATCAGCAGCGTCGTGATTGGCTAGGAGAGTCTGGAAGCCTGGGTGCTTCCTGTTCCTGCTTTCTGTGTCGACAGAAGACGAAGAGGACGGAGGAGAAGCGGCGGCCGGCAGCCAAGTTTAATTTTTTTTTGCCTTTTTTTTTTTTTTTTTTAAACCCCCCCACCCCACCACTACAGCCCCATAGCAGCCACTACTGTATAAACAGTGCCTGATTTCTGACAGTGGTTGCGTGTGTGGGCACCAGGACTCATTATTTGGGGACCGGGACTTATTTTTCAACATTACATCCCTGCTTGAATCTGGTGGCAAATGGAAGTGGATTCGTCCGTGGAAAGGGGACATCATATGCAGATTTGGGCCCACCTATTCCAGACCTACATGTTATTCTCTATTCCGGGGGCAAATATTCGGAATGGCCTTAATTATTGTTGGGATGCCAGCTGGAGACATTATTTTCAGCCATACGGTATTGCCGCACATAAATCCAGTCAACTCATAATTGGGGCCGATGTTATCTGTACTACTGAGTTTGCTTTGACCCCAGAAACACCAGAGTTTTCGGGATGCTGTGTGTGCGCATCCAGAGGGTGCCATTTCTTTGTGCGCATTCTGAGTCTGCCCTGTGAGATCTTGTGTGACTGAAGGGGTGTGGATGTGTGTGAATCAGAGTTAATATACAGTAGTGATAGGCAGGTCACCTCATGGAATCTCAACTCCTAATCAGAAAGGCAAAGCTGTAGAAATCAGTGACATATTTCCTCATTGTCTGGTAATCCCTGCAGCAGTTATCAGTCTCTGCCGGATGGAAGGCTGAGTCACTGTTCCGCACCCTTGGTGTTGTATGGACCTCCCACCTCTGCCATTACACTGTCCGGCACGACGGACCAGGAGTAAGTCTTGATTCATCTCATCAACAGTCAATTGGACTAACACACCTGAAAGCAATGATTTGTAAAAGGAAAGCTCAGAAAGAGTAATATGTCCCTGATGACACAGAGTCATCTGGGGTGTCTTTGTCCATTAGGTCATGGGTGAGACAGTGTGGAAGAGCATGAAGGTGTGGAAGGGTGAGACCTGTCCACCATTGATCCCTCAGCTCTTCTAGCACGTTCTTAGGCGGGGAGCGGGGGCCATAGGCCAGTCGTTTGATGCCCCACCTGGATCACCTGATCTCACAAACGCATCCTGGACTTTGACTACTGATAAGGCGTCCTTAGGTGTGCCGCTGCTGCAGTCTCTTCGCCTCTTTCTCCCTGGTCACCTCTTCCCCTCTACCTCTCTCTCGCCCTCTCTTTCAATACTGTGCTGGTGCTGTTTTCAAGTTCTCTCCTGCCTTCCCTCTCTCTCGTTTTCTCTTCATATTTTCCCTCTCTGTCTCCCGCCCTCCTTCCTTGTCCTCTTCCGCCGCCGCCCTTCCATGTCTCTCCCCTCCCTCCCCCTGACCTTTGCCTCGCTCCCTCCCTCCCCTTTCTTTGATTGCTCTCCAGTTGATATGACAACAACACTCCAAATATTGCCCAAGCCTGCGCACAGTAAGCACATTTCTGCACCGAAGGAAAGCCGGGCATTCCTTTCCCATTTTAAGGCAAAGTAAAACCCACCACAGATTCTTTCGGTCGGGAGCGAAAAGCAAGTCTGCGCCAGACAAATCAGGCGAGACAGACACCCAACCACCGAGCTCACGAGCAGCGAGGAGAGAGCCGCTGACAGCCTGTCTGTTTCCATGAGGTCACCGTGGACTGTACTAGAAACTTTGGGGCTGTCCTTATAGACTCAAAGTCGTATTTCTATCCTAAAACCACTCCCGAGGGGCCCATAAGCTGTTGACTGCTACTCAACGGCTTCTGAAGCTGCGGTGCTTTATTTGCTGAAAAATACACATAGGAACATATTGTTGGGGTACCCTTCATGGGACCATTGCAGAGCGATGGTGTGCTGATGCCAGGGAGGGAGCGGCTCGTGCTATTGGTATCCATTTTGGGACATGGATGGACAATAGCCAGTTCACCATGCGCCGTCTCCCTTCTACCCCTAAGCTGTCGTAAAAGTGAGTTTATACCACCACAGTAGACGTTGACGACCCAAGCCAGGCACACACATGCATAGACTTGTGCTCATCAATGAATAACTATGGTGGTTGTCTCTGCACTAGCGGAGCAACCAAACCTGAACAAAGAAAAAGAGCACAACCTTGAGAATATAGATGGTATTCTATTCTTCTAAGAAACCCAGTTGAAAAATCTATTAACACGGATCACTGCTCAGTCTCGCCGCCATCAAAGCTATGGTGGAAAGTTGCTTCTCCTCGTATTTAAAAATATTTCGTGGGAGAGTCTATGAGGAGGAAATCGGGAAGTTTCAACGTTTTTCATTACATTTGTAGTGTATCTTGTTGATTAGCTGCTTTTCCCTTGAGCTGGGAAGGCCCATTGGGTAAGGCGTGAAGTTGTGATTTCTCGCTGTCCTCGAAGTCCGCAAGAGAGTCCAAGAGTGAAGTGGTCAGACTTTGCTTGTCAGGCCGTGCTTTCTGCAAACTTTCTTGCTGAATCGCATGTCTTGCCTCCAATGCTTGTAGTTTACCGCTGCCAGCTTGTTTGGCGCCAAATATGTGGTAGTCTTTTCCCAGCGTGAAGCATTGTAGCCTAAGGAGAGCGCAAAAATGTTGCCCACGAAAGCTTAACTCGGAAGTTCAACTTTGATCCTCGAAGGATGAACATGACCGGTTCTCAGGACATTAAAAATGAATATCCATTTAATGCATTTACATAAAGTGATTCTTAATACATGAAGATTTATCCCATGATATGAATAATAGCTATTATTACCCTGACCTGTTTCCCTAGAAGACCTAGTTCTTCTCTGTTTTGCGTATGGGAAACATATAAGTCGTCTTTTGAGTTTCATAGATCAGGTTCTCTAGAAGCCTTCGGGCGGGTGGATGTGAGTCACTACTTAGGGGCCGATTCCGATCTCGGTCGGAGGCGCACCCAATACCATTCGGTCGGGAAAAAAGCCATGCGAAAGCCTGTTTCCCGACCGATCCGTACAGCACACCGAACGAGCAAGTACGATGCGCACAACAGCAAAGAATCCGGCCGAGCCGTACTCACCCAAACCAGGTCCTGTTCTCCGACCGAGGCGAATCCGGAAACGCCGAATCGAGTCGCACGGAAGGAAAAATGCAGCCCCGTCCGGCCGGACAAGTACGATGCGCTTCCGTACGCGCCGAACCCGCCGCTACGCACGGCACGTCAAAGCATCCGGGAGAGGCGCACATAAGCTCCGATTCGCGCCACAACACGATCCACGGCTACGAGACGAACACGGCAGCGACGAGGACGACGCGAAGCGACGAGGACGAGGCGAAGCGACGAGGACGACGCGAAGCAACGAGAAGGACGAACGACACGAACCAACCATGAATCCCTTCGTCCCGATCATACCAATATTCTACATTTACTACCGGAACAGGCACGGACGCGTACGGCGCAGAAGGTAAGCCAGACACCAACCACAAAACACATACAACACATACACGACACATCACACACACACACAGGGATGCAGAATATACTTACACCAGCAACAGCAGCACCATAGGGGCGGGATGCCCATCACCAATGCCACATATGCACACAGGGGCCTGAATGCGCACCACCACCCCTACCCAGGGGTGGCATGATGCCTACCACCACTACCACCCTCACCCAGGGGGCAGGATGCCTACCACTACTACCACCCTTAGCCAGGGGGCAGGATGCCTACCACTACTACCACCCTTAGCCAGGGGGCAGGATGCCTACCACTACTACCACCCTCACCCAGGGGGCAGGATGCCCACCACTACTACCACCCTCACCCAGGGGGCAGGATGCCCACCACTACTACCACCCTCACCCAGGGGGCAGGATGCCTACCACTACTACCACCCTTAGCCAGGGGGCAGGATGCCCACCACTACTACCACCCTCACCCAGGGGGGCAGGATGCCTACCACTACTACCACCCTCACCCAGGGGGCAGGATGCCTACCACTACTACCACCTCACCCAGGGGGCAGGATGCCCACCACTACTACCACCCTCACCCAGGGGGGCAGGATGCCCACCACTACTACCACCCTCACCCAGGGGGCAGGATGCCTACCACTACTACCACCCTCACCCAGGGGGCAGGATGCCCACCACTACTACCACCCTCAGCCAGGGGGCAGGATGCCCACCACTACTACCACCCTCACCCAGGGGGCAGGATGCCCACCACTACTACCACCCTCACCCAGGGGGCAGGATGCCTACCACTACTACCACCCTCAGCCAGGGGGCAGGATGCCCACCACTACTACCACCCTCACCCAGGGGGCAGGATGCCCACCACTACTACCACCCTCACCCAGGGGGCAGGATGCCTACCACTACTACCACCCTTAGCCAGGGGGCAGGATGCCTACCACTACTACCACCCTCAGCCAGGGGGCAGGATGCCCACCACTACTACCACCCTCACCCAGGGGGCAGGATGCCCACCACTACTACCACCCTCACCCAGGGGGCAGGATGCCCACCACTACTACCACCCTTAGCCAGGGGGCAGGATGCCCACCACTACTACCACCCTCAGCCAGGGGGCAGGATGCCCACCACTACTACCACCTCACCCAGGGGGCAGGATGCCCACCACTACTACCACCCTCACCCAGGGGGCAGGATGCCCACCACTACTACCACCCTCACCCAGGGGGCAGGATGCCCACCACTACTACCACCCTCAGCCAGGGGGCAGGATGCCCACCACTACTACCACCCTCACCCAGGGGGCAGGATGCCCACCACTACTACCACCCTCACCCAGGGGGCAGGATGCCCACCACTACTACCACCCTCAGCCAGGGGGCAGGATGCCCACCACTACTACCACCCTCAGCCAGGGGGGCAGGATGCCTACCACTACTACCACCTCACCCAGGGGGCAGGATGCCTACCACCACTACCACCCCCACCCATAGGATGGACAATGCATGACACAACCAGCACACCACAACCTAGGGAATGCAAGAAGAAGACATCCCCCAACACCATGACAAGCGTGTGTAGACTGTGTCAAATGCCTACAACACCGAACATGACTTCTAACATACAATGTGACCCCTAGCACATGTGCCACACAAATATGTGTGGCACACACAACGCATAGGCAGGCCATGACCATTGTGGCAATGGGGTCCAAACCCCCATCATCACAGTGACCAAAAGGCAAGTGTGGGGTCCATAGCTGCAGCACATTTTGAACATTGTGGCAATGGGGTCCAAACCCCCATCATCACAGTGACCAAAAGGCAAGTGTGGGGTCCATAGCTGCAGCACATTTTGAACATTGTGGCAATGGGGTCCAAACCCCATCATCACAGTGACCAAAAGGCAAGTGTTGACAAAGTAAGAGGTGCAACTGCCAAACTGCATGGATGATTCCTGGTCACAGAACAACAAACACATCAGTGGCAAAGTAGTGTATGTGTCCCATTGCAACATAAATTGGGGGAGCCAAATCCTGCAGTGCAAATAAGACATAACTTTGGCCATGTGCAGACAAACAACACCCATGGGGGCTGACACCGTCAACAATCATCAATGACACAATGACAGAAGTGACCATCCGAATGCAGACCCACATATTTGCACCAATGGGCACACACATGCAGATACCCTGTGGAGACTGCAGATGTGAGGCGAACAGATACCATACCATGGCAGCAATGGGACACACAATCAACAATTAGCAACAAATGAGGGCTCCCGTAACATCAGCCTGGTCATGGAAGTGCCAACGGAATCATCAGCACAGATCCAACACACTTGTATAGCAATGTTGCACTGACAACACAGATGAGTCCTTCCCCATTGATGCCCAAACCTGCATGTTCACTGGAGATGGCCACACGGTCAGGGAAGTAGACGAATAGAACAATGGCAGGCACAACAGATGTGCAGGGGTGGAAGCCACAGATGTGAAATTGCCAATCTAAGTAGGAAATCTCATTGCCAAATACTGAACACATGACACCCTCAGATGCTGCTATGGATGACATGGATACACCACAGGATAGGACACATAACCCCTGGACCACATGGGTTCCTGCACAGTAACACTTCATAATCATGAGACCAAATATCACCATCACTGCAGCAAGGGCATTGTTAGCATCATCAACATCATGTACATCAGAAGCAAAAGCACTAGAGAACAGAAAGTTGCTTTATTCAGCATATGTGGCATTAAAAGTAGAAGTCCGGTAGAACATAAACAAAGGCCAATGGCCAGTCCATCAACAAAGTCACAAGTGGGTGACAGTGGCAGATGCCACCCACACATGCCTGCACAAAACCAGGGACAATCCACTAGGAGGGGCAACCGGGGGTAGGCCAGGCACCGCAGGGACAGGATCAGGGCTCACCAGGAGGAAGCAGGGAAGGGGTGGTGGGTGCTGGAGAGCCACTGACAACTGCAGTGGAGGTGTCTGACATGGTGTGTGCCGGCACAACTGGGGGCATGGCTCAGATGTTGTGGGTGCCGGCACGACTGCAGTGGACCCTGCAGATGGAGTGGACAGGTCCGCCACTGCAGTGCCCAAGTCAGACAGGGTGGTAGTGGACTCCACTGCAGTGCCTACCACCAGGGGAGGAGAATGGGGAACAGGCAAGGTGGGCTGGACAGAGGGGGAGGACACCCTCACCACATCAGTGGCACAGACAAGCGCAGCGGGGGTGTGGTGCCGGGAGAGCAAGTGGCAGGGGGAGAAGGCCGGAGCCTCTTGGGGATGGTATATCTGTGGGTGGGGAACCTGGGGCAGGGTGTGGCGGGGGCACCTGTGGGGTGGGGGCCTGAGGGATGGAGGAAGGTGACCTGGTGCTTGAGCTGCAGGGCGGCGGCGGGGTCTTGCTCTTACCACTCCGGGGACTTGGCGGGTGGGGGCCTCAGTCTGTCTGCGCCTGGGGGAGGGTGTCCTGGGGCGAGGGGCACTCTGCTCCGTGTGGGGGCTTCTCTTCCCCTGGATGCTGGGGCAGCTGGATCGGAGGGGAAGAGGCCGAGGTCACTGAGGAAGAGGCGCTGGGTCTTTGGGGTTGCAGGTGAGGCAAGGGAGGGTGCTTTGGAGGGAGAGGCAACTGAGGACTGTGCAGTGCCCGTGGATGCGTGTGTGTGACCAGGGCCCCATCCCCTGTGAGTCTGGTTTCAGTCCCCTGACTGTGCGTGCGTGTGCGTTTAGTTTGTGGCGTGTGTGTCTGTGTGCTGGATGTGTGTGTGCTGGTGTGTGCCTGTGCCGTGTGTGTGTGCTTGGGACGGGCAAGGTGCTGGGGAGTGTGGATGGAGCAGAGGCAGGAGGGGTGAGGGACTGTCTGAGGAGGGACACTGCTGCCGTCAGGGAGGAGTCCATGGACCTGTTGCCCCTCTGTAGGTCAGACATGCCCGATGAGATGCCCTCCATGAACGACACCAGCTGAGTCAACAGTGCGGTGTGCGCATGGAGGACACTCAGCATGGCTGTCTGCCCTACATGGAGCTGGCGAAGGAGGTACACAGACTCCTCACTCAGGGCAGCAGGGGACACAGGGGCAGGGGGTGCGGTGCCTGGGCCAAAGGAGACACGCTCCCGAACATGGGAGCCTCCACGGACCTTGGGAATGGGAGCCGATGGGAGGGCGGTGGTGGTGCTGGTGGTGGCGGGGACAGCAACACTAGCTGGGGTGTGGTGGCTGCTGACACCCGCCTCCACAAGGGAGTCATCCTCCGAGTTGCTCTGGTCCTCAGCTGAGGTGGATGGTGCTGAGGACTCCTCGTGTGGCTCCCTCGCCCTCCGTGCCACTGGGTCCCTCCGACCACTCTCGGCTGCTGACCCAGTCTGGCTCTCTGGCTCCTCCTGGTCCGTGGAGCTGTCCCCTTCCGTGGCCGTGGATGTATCTGCAAACAATGGGGAAACAGACAGACATCAGTCACCTGCACCAAACGCACACACCACTGTGAGCACAGCACATCACAGAGCAAGCCCTGGCATCATTAGTTGTACATTGCTAAAAGTGCCCTAACTGAACAGGAGAAGCCAATTGTCAGTCTGATGCCAAGCATGGCACTCACATCCCACATGGCCTTGCACCCATCTGTCTGGTGTCTGTTGGATTGCAACACCCCAGTGTGGACACATGCACCAAGTACACAGTAGTTGGACAGTGCAGAGGACACGGTGTGGACACATCACAGCTCTTGCCACTGAGTCAGTACAGGTTTCCGGATGAAAGGGATGCCCAGAGTCAAATAGGAAATGCATGTGATGCATACCAGCGACAGACACCATGATGCACCCATGTCCTGATAGCCAGCGCCACTATGGTGTGCATGTAGCACATGTCACTCCCTGCAGGACCACAAATAAGTTGACACATGCCATGGCAGAGGCATGACTGCTAAGTCATACATCACTGTCTCAGTGATGTATGACTTGGCAGCCAGACAACAACACTATGCACTGTGTCACAATAGTAGGTCATGGGGAATGCAAGTCCTGGAGCTGCACAAGTGCACATGTACATCCCCCACACAACACATCATCTCAAACCTCATCTGTCCAGGTCACACCTATTGGACATATGGGAGACCTGTGACACTACCCTCTGAACCTGAGCCCCTCACAATTTGCTGTGAATGGGGAACAGCTGCCTGAACATCACATTCTGCATACCCCAGTCTGCACGGGCAGCTGATCAAACACCTATGTGACACACAAGTATCGCCTCCTATGGTCACATCTCCAGGGGCATGCTGAGCCCCTACCAAGAAACACCCCAGCAGTCCTGGCAACTAATCCACAGCACACTGACACAGAGGCAGACACCGGAGGGGTCAAATCACTGTGCACAATGTGTCAGCTGATACACGGGAGTGGGAGTACAGAGTGCATTGCATGGCCTGGAGTAGGCATGACTGTCCTGCTCCACATGAATGAGGGATGTGCCCTGGACAGTGGATAGCTGGCTATGTATGTGTGACACACGTAATCTGCACACTCCTGGGGCCCAAACATTGTTCCCACCCGCTGCATGGGCGTGTGCCACATACCCCAGGCACATGTGGTGGCTCAGCTCAGCAAGTGGACCGCATATCAAAGCAACACGCAGATCACATGTCCAAACCCAGGCGTTGTGTGAACAATGGACCCACCCATGATGCCCACAACAGAGTTAGGGAAACAGATGCTGTCCCCCACCTTTAGTGAAGCAAACTGCAAGGACACAGTCCCAAGTGACACAATTCCCTGACTGTAAGGGCCACACCTGGGTATCAGATGAGCAGTGGGCAGTGCACAATAGAGGGACATGGCTCCTGGACAACATGACTGCTGCACTGTGGCAGTTGAACCAGGCCAGAGGAGGGCACAAAGCATGTAATACAGAGTTCACAGTGCAGTCTTTGACTCACCCCTCCTTGCTGCTGTCTGGCCTTCAGCTGCCCATCCAGGTCTGGAAAGACCACCGCCAGGATCTGGAGCATGTGGGGGTCAGGGTCCGTGTTCCGCCCTCCTGCGAGGAGGCGACAGCTTCAGCTGGACCCGTGCAATCCTCCGGGTCCAGCCCCGAAGGTCCTGCCACCTCTTCTGGCAGTTGCGGATCCGGCGCTTGTAGACCCCCACGGACCGGACAGCCCGGACGATGTCCTTCCAGATTTCCTGCTTCCGATGGGCATTAACCTGTCAGGATGACAAAGTGAAAAGGCCATTACCACACATGCAACATATCCGTGCATGACACAGTTGTATATACATGTCTCAATCACAGGGGCACATGATGTACACAGGCAGTGCAAAGCTGACCATGGACAGTTTGCCAGACGTCACTACATGGTATCATTGCATGGGAAGTAAACCATGTTCAAATGCACTGTCACTGCACCATACCTGTCCAGTGCAAGTCACTACACACTATGGGGGTGACAACCACTCAGTGAGCCTGCTAGCCAGTGGCGTGCAGACTCTCAGCCTTGCTAGTCACACAAAATGCACATTCAGAAAGGCAGTGCACAGAACACTCACCTGCTCCCCTGGTGTCCCATACAGCTTGCTGTACTGTGGAAGTAGGCTGTCCAGCAGGGCCTGGTTCTCTTCAAGGCTGAAGGCTGGGGCTCTCTCCACAGTACGTGCCATTGCAGGGTCCAGAGGGGCAGAGACAGCAGCAGTGCAGTGGCAGATGTCGTCCTGGAGCATGTAGTGCAGGCAAGTGAGCTCTCAGGGGAACAGCCAGCAATATATATGTGCTGGAGAGGCAGATACTGTCCCTTGTGTCCAAAGTGATAGGTCCAAGTCGCTTGCATCTTCTGAATCTGGCCAATCCATGGAATAGCAGCACCAAAACACGCCCACAGCATCCTTCAAATCTTCAACTTCATGACATACATGATTTTGCAACATTGTTGTGGGTGACCAACTGATTTTCCAGCAACCGACTCGCTCGAAATTCAAAACGCGTCCGTTGCCAGGCAAGCCCATTGTCAATGGGTGCGCACCGATCGGTCCATTGCGGTACAACGCGCATAGGGGTACAACGCTGCACTGCGCACACATTGAATGCAATGGGCCGGCCGGAGGCACCGATCGGTCCATTGCAGTTCAACGCGCACAGGGTACAACGCGTACTCGCGACACATTGAAAGCAATGGGCCGGCCGAGGCACCGATCGGTCCATTGCTGTTCAACGCGCACAGGGGTACAACGCTGCACTCGCACATCATTGAAAGCAATGGGCCGGCCGGAGGCACCGATCGGTCCATTGCAGTTCAACGCGCACAGGGGTACAACGCGCACCCGCACATTGAAAGCAATGGGCCGGCCGAGGCACCGATCGTCCATTGCAGTTCAACGCGCACAGGGGTACAACGCTGCACCAGCACACATTGAAAGCAATGGGCCGGCCGGAGGCACCGATCGGTCCATTGCAGTTCAACGCGCACAGGGGTACAACGCTGCACTCGCACACATTGAAAGCAATGGGCCGGCCGGAGGCACCGATCGGTCCATTGCAGTTCAACGCGCACAGGGGTACAACGCTGCACCCGCACACATTGAAAGCAATGGGCCGGCCGGAGGCACCGATCGTCCATTGCAGTTCAACGCGCACAGGGGTACAACGCTGCACTCGCACACATTGAATGCAATGGGCCGGCCGAGGCACCGATCGGTCCATTGCAGTTCAACGCGCACAGGGTTACAACGCTGCACCGCGACACATTGAATGCAATGGGCCGGCCGGAGGCACCGATCGGTCCATTGCTGTTCAACGCATCACTGTACATGTGACTGGCATATGTCAGCATGCCTGTCTCAGATGGACATATGCCAGCCACAGATAGCTCCCATGGAGTGAGGGGCAC